>CM060438.1:116703125-116895625 GCA_030545235.1 Helianthus tuberosus
ACAGTTGTTGAAACAACTGGTGTTTCAACCACTGTTGTCATTACAACAGATGTTGTAACATCTGATGTCTTCTGCTTTTTGGCAGGAGGTGATGATGGAGTGGCTGTTTTGGGAGGTGAAGTGATTTTTGGTGGTGATGAGGGTAAGGCAGTGGTAGTGGTGTGTGTTGAAGTGGTGTGTGTTGAAGTGATGGCAGGTGTTTGGCTGACAGTAGTTGAAACCACTGAAGTATCAGCAGTAGTTGACACAGCAGGTGTTACAACAACTGTTTGGGTGGAAGTTTGATGTTGGGGGCTTTTGGACGGTGGTTTTAGAGTATGCTTTGTGAGTCTGGATGGTATGGATTTGGGTTCCCTCACTTTTCTAGTGGGATTTCTTTTTGGCACAAGATTTTGAACACCCTCTGGCTTAGAACAACCCTGCGCATTCAGCTCCATGTAAGCTCTTTTCTCCTCATTCCACCTTGACATGTCCTTTGCCGCTCTATCCCTTTTTACACTTGCTACAGCTTCATCAAGTGCATTTTGGGTAACATCAACCTTTTTGCTGCCATCTGGCAAGGGAATCTTTCTAGTCATGGCATCCTTTTTCTGGTTCAATGTAAAGACCATCATCTATTCCCTTCTTCTTCCACTCCTGAATTTTCTCCCCCTTTTTGGCATTATCTGAGGGTAATTGATCAATGAAGAGAACAGTTGGAAGAACAGTGCCAGTGGTGTTCAATATTGTAACACCCTAAAAACGGGTTTGGTAGTCAAACCACGTTAATATTAATGACGGGTAAAATACCGTTAGTGGTAAAAATATACCCGATAAATATTAGGATTTAAATAAATCAACTAGATGTTAATAAAAAAAAGAGAAAGAAGGAAATAAATACTTTGATAAAAACAAAGTATGTAAAAAGGACCAAGTTAACGGGACTTAAAATAAGACAGGTTAGGAACTTCCCGAACCCACTAAGTTAACTAGGAATAATAAACCTAGTTAATTAGAGGGAATATTACTAGAAATAAGTAGGTTCTGGCCTACTTAATAACAAACCAATACATGAGGGGCTAAAGATGGGTAAATAGGAAAATGTTTTAGTTAAAACATTTATAAAAAAAAAAAATTAAAACACACACATACGTGTGTGTTCCAGTTCGATCGACCAGGGGAGAAGAAAAAGGGTCTAACCCTAATTTCAACAAAAGCATCAAATTGAAGGTCAAATCCAACCCGAATCAGATGCATGAATACATAGAAACGATCACCTAGTCGTGGGGATCATAAGGTATGTCGAATTATTGATATTTATGAAGTTGAGATTTTTGATGAACTTATAAAAATCGAAATTCAAGCTTGAATGATTGATGTTTGGCTGAAACTAGGATGAATTCATGTTTAGAAACAAACCCTAGTTGAAAAATTGATGAATCAGTATTAAAGACTAGGGATTTGATGATTACTCTTTCATGTGCTAAGTGGGTTTTGACTAAATTCGTTTATGAGATGCTTTTAGGGGTTTTGATTGCTAAGAATAAGTGTTATAATGTCATAAACATGTTCAAAATTGAAAGCTGAATTCTGATCAGAATTTACAGCCGACTTGTATCGGCTGTAACCTGGACAAAACATGACAAAAACATGTGTTTCTTGAGTCTAAAATGTAATTCCAGGAAATATCTTTAAAACCCCACTGGATTCGCATTTTTTCGACGAAAATTGAGCGTTTTATGAATTTTTCCGTATCAAAGGTTCAAGCTGCGTTTTCTGACAGAATTTGCAGCCCATTACGAATGTCATAACTCGAATTAGGAATTGAGTTATGATCTCAAATTCTTACTGTAGAAATTTTTAAGTGATTAAAAGAATCGCCAATTGGAATTTCATCAATCGGATAAACGAGGAATTTTAAATGAATTTTTCCGTAAGCTGCAGTCAGAAGTGACGAATCTGATTGCAGCTTAGTAAATGAATTTTTACGAATTTTTGGTAAAGATTTAGATCTTGAAATTTTAACACAAGGCCTAACCCTCCGAGAGGTACGTCACATAAAAAAATCATATTTTTTGAAGACTTGTAAACAGGTTAAACAGGTCTCCAAAAACAGCCTATTTTCAGTGATATGAACTTGCTTAATGTGACGTTGATAATCAAGAGCTAAGATAACTTAGTATTAAAAATAGCATGAAATCGGATTACTTATTAGTTAAAATGGTGGCCTAAGAATAGTGCTATCGAGTAAAGGGTGGAACGCCAACATGAGTTTGTCAAATTAGTTGCTCAATTTCATATGCTATAAGGCAGTTTGACTTTTAAGAGTCAAACCGACCTATGATAGAGTTCGGTAAGAAAAGTGGTATAAAAGTTCATAAGGCGTAAAGGTTATGATCTAGAACGACTAACCTAACTACCTTGTGAATACTATATGATAGTTTGACGCTTGACGAGCTAGGCGGCGACTTAGGAAAAGAAGCGGGTCAAACGGATTGAATACGCGAAGAAAGGGCGAAATCGGACGAAAGGTAAGTAAAGCTTACGCCTTTTTATTTTTATTACAAAAACACTTATCTGTGAGTATTGAATATGAATTATGTTAAGTAAATGAAACGTGATGTTAATGCGAGTCGGAACAAGTGAAAATGGTAAGAAACCATAAATTATGGTGAAAAGGGTAAAAACGGTAAAATAGTAATCCGGACATGGATTAACCAATAGATAAAGGGATTTGAAAGGAAACTATTTGGCATGATTTATAACGGGTCAAACAAAACGAGAAACGATTTTTAAGTAAGATGAATTCAAAAAGTAAACCGGGATAGGTTAAAGAGGCGAAATGGTAATTAGATATCCAAAAAGTAAACCGGGATAGGTTAAATGGGTGAAATGGTGATTAAATACCATCTCATAATGAAATTTGGTCATTTCGACTAAACGGGTCAAATGGTGTTGTTAACACCATTTGTCAATAATATATGATGATCGCTTGTTGAGTTTTTTTGTCACAGGAATTAACACATGGTTCGCGTTGCTATTAACTAGAAGTTAATAGTGAAATATAATTAAACGGGTCAATCCTATGACCCGAGCCAGGTATGCATGTTTAGAATTATAGCTAAAAAACGATATTTTGGTCAAATATTAGCGAAAGTCCTTCGTCATAAAATGAAGGACTAAAATTGACCAAAAAGCCCTTGAGCGGTAAATCGGACAAACAACATAAGAATTTTGATAAATTGAATCCTTGGGATAAGTATAAAAATGGAGATAGGATGTAAACTAAAAAGAAGCGTGATTTAAGCTTGTAAGTGTTAAATACCCTTAACGGGTCAAAATGAGTAGATATGCCAAACGGGTTAAGATTTGCTTAAGAACCCATAATTTGAACCTTAAATATTAGTAAACTGATATAACCTGTTATGCATGACATTTTAAAGGTAACCAATAAGTTTGTTTGATCAAATCACTAACGGGACAAAAAGTGTCGTAATTGAATTTCAAGCCGAGGAAGCCTCTCGCGTGGCGCGAGAGGCATGAATCCGGAAAAATTATTTTGTTTTAGTTGGTTTGATGCTATGAACTTGATTAAACTCTTTTTTTTACGCTATCAAAACTAACTTTCATGTTGGTTTTGATCATAGGTATAATTCGGGATGCCGGATGACGATCAAGCTCAACGAGGAACCGAACACGATAAAGATACAAGCTTCCGCACGTCGTTTTGTCGTAACCTTTAAACGACAAACTCAAATACATTAAGTTATATTATTTTTAAATTGTAAAAGTTTTATTAAACCCGTATTTTTAGATGTATGTGTACTCGTAAATACACATTTAATTGTCGTTATTTGTACAAAAACCCTCATTTAATAGTAAGGGTGTTACAAATATGCGGGCCTTGATAACCTTAATGTCTGCTTGTGTGTTCTTGAACCTAGACTCCATTGTGTTTCTTAGCTCTTGTACATGTATTGCATGTTGCTGATCAGCCATTTGTTTTTGTTGTTGGAGAAAAGGTTGAAATAGGTTCCATATCTCATCTGCAGCAGGTGCTTGTGGTGGAGCAGGTGCTTGAGGTGGAACAACAGTGGATTGCACCTTTTGTACTGTCAACAACTGTTGTAGCATTTCTTTGATTTCTGCAACAGAGGTATCCAGTTTTTCAACTCGTTCCGTCAATTCCAGGTACTTTAAACCATCACCCAATTTAATGGGATCATCTGATTTCCCACTAGCAGTGGTTGTAACAGTGGTTGATGCAGGGAGTGTACTCCAGACATTAACCACTGATGCCCCTTTTTCTTGGTATTGGGGTCTTCTTCCTTCAACACTTGATAGCCTTTTGATTGTACCAGAGGGTAAAACAAACTCACTGGTGGATATCAGAGGTGCTATGGAAGGAATTGCCTCCAAGGAAGACTTATTGATGTAACCACTGTCCAAATGTAAACCAGTGGGTTCAACACTTGTAGTGGCTGCTTCACTTGGACTACCACCAAGAGTTACTTGTAACTCAAGAGGTGTAACCTCCTCAGGTCTTGTTGGTGGGTTAGCTATGATTGATACATCAGACCCAGTCATTTGTTGAAGTATATTCTCATTGATAGGTGATTGAGAAGGACTGGTTTGTGCCTGGTTCAGATCAATAGCATCCAACAATAATTTAGTTGGTGGGGGAATTGTGGATGTGAGGTTGGGTGTGGAAAGAGAATTGGCCCCGGGCATTGGGCTGTGGATGATGGAAGCAAGTGATTCCAGAGCATCATATTGTGGTGTCCCTATTTGTACAACCTGTTCTTTTTGAGAAGAAATAGGAGGAGTTTCAGCCATGGGTTGAGATATTTGTACCAACTTCTGTGAGGAAGTAGCAGCAGTGGTTTCTTGTGACTTTTGTGCTATCACTGACAGTTGCTTTGGTATCTCATCCTCCAGAGTTGCCTTTTTGATAGGTTTGGGGGGTTTTTGAGTATTCTTTTGTTTTGGCTTTTTGTGGATTGTAGGTGTGGGTTTCAAAACAGTTGTTGTGCTGCTTTGATCACCTTGAGCAGTGGGCTCAGCAGCAGATACCTGAGGAGCAGTGGTAGCTGCTAAATTCTGCTCAGGCACCTCTGCTTGTGTTTTGCAAGGTGTTGACATTCTTTTAAAGGTTTCAGCAGTTAAGCAGGTTATTTGAAAAGAGTCACCTTGTTTTATTACATGAGCATCATCCTTACTAAATTTCTTTTCAAAATAATAACTTAGAAATCTTGGAAAAAGTAAGAATGGCTTTTTCTCAACATTTTTAACCGAATCATTAAAGATTTCCTAGGAATAATTGAAATTTTCATCTTGAAGAATAGCATATGCCAGGTTTTGAATCTTTAATGGTATTTCGTTAAAAGCAGTGGTTTTGTTTGAAACACACATTAGGAGGGTATGAAATAAAAACCTTGTTGCAGGAGGGAAGAAACCTTTTTGTAAGGTATCCATCTTCATCATTGTATCTGCATACCCTATTTCAAGAAAGTCAATTTTTAACTCGTTTTTAGGAAAGAAAGTTTTACCTTGCTGATCATCGAGTTGAAAGACTTCCGAGATGGATTGTGGTGTAATTTTGACAGCTTTACCCTTTAGAGAAGAGTTGATGGCTATGACAGTCTCTCCTTGTTTGTCAAGGGTTACATTTTTCCAAAACTCTCTTTGGGTCGCCAAGTAAATAAGAGCATCTGCTGTTAACAAAGTTTTGTACTTTGATGCAGACATGATATCAATGATGGAGTCGAAAGCATCAGTGGTGCCGGGTTTTGTGAGAAGACCCAGAAGGTTGTGAGAAGTTTTGTGTGGGATTTCGATGGGTTTAGCCTTTTGAGAGGCCTCTTTGGAAGATGATTTTGAAGTGGATTTTGCGGAGGACTTTGATTTAGTCATTTTGGAGAAGACGATCGAAGAAAGTTGTGAAGGAATTTGTGGAAATGAGATGGAAACTGCTTTGAGAAAGGAATTTTTATGAATTCAATTCGACAGTAAAACCCTGTTTGGGGTTTTGAAAGAGGTTTTATGGAGAAAAAGTGAATGCTGATGTGGCAGCGGTTACAAAAGGTCTGACCACTATGTACTGTCCACGTGTCAACCCCTGATAAAATGAAGGACAATACTTTTATGAAAACTACTGATGAAAGGCAGTGGTTACAACGGTAATCAAATGGAAGCAGTGGATGATTTTTACTATCAGCAGATAGCACATCAGTGGATAAAACACTGATTTTGAGCATCAGTGCTTATCAGGAGAATGAGAGAACAGGGGTTGACTTTCAGCAGTGGACATACTTTGAAGTAGAGCAGACTTTTGAACAAGCAGTGGTTATGACAGACTTTTAAGGATTTTAATGAAAACTTCATTTTTAGCTATTTTTAAGGATGGATATTTGATTTTCTGAAAACATTTTAAGGCTTTTATTCATAGAAAAACAGGATTTTGCCTGTTATTCCATGTTCAACATTCCAATCCTAGAGATCAAGCTTTCAAAGGTGGATGTGTCTAATGCTTTGGTTAGCACATCTGCCAGCTGATCCTTAGTTGGAACATGATGCAGAGAAATCAAACCTTTTTCATAGCAATCCTCACAAAGTGATGTCTGATGTCAATGTGTTTGGTGGTTGAGTGGGAAACTGGATTTTTGATGATATTTTCTGCTACCTGGCTATCCAACATGAGTGGTGTCTTTAAGGCAGTGATACCAAAATCCAACAACTGATTTTGAAGCCAGAGCAGTTGGGCTATACAGCTTGCAGCAGCTATATATTCTACCTCAGCAGTGGATGTGGAAACAAATGATTGCTTTTTGCTTTGCCAAGACACTAAGCAATTGCCTAGGAATTGGCACCCTCCTGAAGTGGACTTCCTTGTCTTGTCACATCCAGCAAAATCACTATCTGAGAAACCTGAAAGCTCAATTTTACCATCAGCTAGATACCAGATACCAAGTGTGGGAGCACCTTTTAGGTATCTGAATATCTTTTTTACAGCAATAAGGTTTGAGTTTCTAGGGGCTGATTGGGATCTGGCACAAACACATGTTGCAAACATGATATCTGGCCCGGATGTAGTTAGGTATGACAAAGTTTGATCAACCAATTCATCCTTTTCATCAGATATGACAATTTTATTATTTGCAATGGGTGTACTGCATGGCTTACAATCATCCATATCAAATTTCTTTAAAAGTTCTTTGGCATATTTGCCTTGATGGATAAAAGTGCCATTTTGCAGCTGCTTTACTTGGAGACCAAGAAAGCACTAGAGTTCACCCATTGCACTCATTTCAAACTCAGCTGTCATGAGTTGCCTAAACTCTTCACACATTTTATTACATGTGCTTCCAAAAATGATGTCATCCACATAAATTTGGACAATCATCAAATTCTTTCCTTTCCATTTTAGAAACAATGTTTTGTCTATCATACCTCTTGTGAAACCAATGGAAATTAGAAAGGTGGAAAGAGTTTCATACCAAGCCCTTGGTGCTTGTTTCAGGCCATACAAAGCTTTTTTCAGCTTGTAGACAAGATCTGGATTAAATGGATCCTCAAAGCCTGGAGGTTGACAAACATAAACCTCCTCTTGAATCTTACCATAGAGGAATGCACATTTGATATCCATTTGGTACACCTTGATGTTGTGGTTGACAGCAAAGGCCAGAAATAATCTGATAGCTTCAAGTCTTGCTACAGGGGCAAATGTTTCATCATAATCAATGCCCTCTTCTTGTCTGAAACCTTGAACCACAAGCCTGGCTTTATTCTTGACAACAATACCCCTTTCATCAGTTTTACTTTTGAAGACCCATTTTGTGCCAATAGGACTTACACCCTCTGGCAATGGTACAAGCTCCCAAACTTGTTGTCTTCTAAACTGTTGGAGCTCCTCTTGCATGGCCTCTACCCAGCTGTTGTCTTTTAGTGCCTCTTGGTACTTGACTGGCTGATGGAGAGATAGAAAACCAGCAAAAAGACAAATGTTTTGGGATTGACTTCTTGTGAGCACCCCTTCATTGATGTTGCCAATGATTTGATCTGGTGGATGAGATTTCAAGAAGATAAGATCTCCTTGGTATGGAACAATGGCATTGAGTGGGGATGGCTGCAGATGTGAATCATCTGAGCTAACCACTGCTGGTAACTTTGATGATCCAGCAGTGGCTTCAAAAGGTGGTGGAATAGGTGGTAAAAGAGTGGACACATGCTGACTTTGATCCACTGTTTGAGGACTTTTATCAACAGTGTTTGATGATGTGGAAGCAGGGGTTAAGGGGCTACTTTGGTCAACAACTGTTGAGGTAGCAGTGGTTGAGCTTTGACAGCTGTTTTGAACATCTGCTGCTCTTCCCATTTTGACAAACTTTTGCTGAGGAATGATGAACTCATACCCATAGTCTGGAGATGAATCCTTTGATGGACCTACATTGTTAGTCTTGACAGCAGTATTTTCAAAAGTGAATTTATCAAGATCAAACAGTTCAGCAGGGTTTGCTGGGATTTTCATTGAGGAAAGTTCATTAAACTTTACATTCAAAGTCTCTTCCACTGTTTTAGTCCTTGTGTTAAACACTTTGTAGGCCTTAGTAGTGGTAGAGTATCCTAGATGATAACCACAATCAATTTTGGCTGCAAACTTAGAAATGGAATCTTTTAAGTTTAAAATGAAGCATGGGCAACCAAAAACTTTGAAATATAAATCAATGGCTTTATTTTATACAGCAGTTCATAGGCAGCCTTTTGATGCCTGGGTTGATTAAAACTCTGTTTTGGACATAGCAAGCAGTGTTTACTACCTCTGCCCAAAAAGTTAATGGCAAACCTGAATCAGCAAGCATGGTTCTGGCAGCCTCAATCAAAGTTCTGTTCTTTCTTTCAACAACCCCATTTTGTTCTGGTGTTCTTGGAATGCTGTATTGCCTCACAATTCCTTTTGACACACAGAAATCATCCAACTCCTTGTTCCTGAACTCTGTGCCATTGTCACTTCTGAAGATTTTCACTGGAAGGTCAAACTGCTTTTCAACCTGTTTTACAAAGTCTTGCAGAATGCCTGCAGTCTCATCTTTTGAGTGTAAAAAATAAGTCCATGTAAACCTAGAAAAGTCATCAACAATAACCAAAAAATACCTCTTTTTCTGAAGACTCATGACTTTAACTGGGCCAAACAAATCCATATGAAGCATTTGCAAACATTTGGATGTTTTGGACTCATCAATGGATTTGTAGGAGCTTTTATGTTGTTTTCCTTTTAGGCAGGAAACACAATGCTCAGGACAGGTGAACAGTTTTTGAGGTAAACCTCTTACTAACCCCTGTTTTGAAATGGCAGTGATTGTCTTGAGATTTGTGTGCCCCAATCTTCTGTGCCATAGTTCTGTCTCCTTGTTTGATGCAGCTGAGAACAGACAGTCATCAGTTCTGGGGCTCTCTTTTGACATATCCACCACATAAACATTGCCACTTCTTTGAGCAACAAGTTTGGTTTTTCCAGTTTTTATTATTGCTTCAATCTTTTCAACCATTCCTGGTCCAACAATCCTACAACACTCCTTTGTGAAGAATGATCCATACCCCTTATCACTCATTTGTGAGACACTCAGAAGGTTGAATTTTAGATTGTCTATCAGATTAACATTATCAAATTTTACATTTCCAGACTGTACTGTACCAGACCCCAGAACTTTCCCTTTACTATTATTACCAAAGGATATATCACCCCCTCCATGGATTTTAAAATCTTTGAGAAGGGCTTTACATACTGTCATGTGCCTAGAGCCTCCACTATCTACATACCAAAGGCTATCTAAGCATGCAGAAGCTCCCTGCACATGAAGTAAAAGGATTAGTTCATTAGGGTTTCCAAAGCCAATAAGGCTTTGGATGGGGTCTCAACAGTGTCTGGGATGAGTTCAGATGCATGGGCAGTGGTTAGGTCAGGGGTTTGGACAGTTTTAGGACTGTTTCTCTCTAACCACTATTGTGGGTTTTGACCAATCACCTGTTGATATCCAAAAGGATGCCTGTTCACTCTTGGTTTAGAGGGCCTTTTGTAGGTCTCATAAACATGTGGAATCCTTTGGTAAGATGATTGTCCCTTGCCTTTTCTGAATTGGTTGGCAGGGGGTGCATCAGTCACTTGAACATCTCTTTGGACAGATGTTTGATTCAGCTGTTTTGTAACAGCTGTTTGGACTGGCACAAACAGTGGTTGATTCTTGGTGAACTTGACAGATGATGTTGATGGACTCAAGGATGTTTTAGCAGTGTACTCATTCTTTTTTACATCAAAGTTTTTAAGATACACACATGCTTGAGTTTTGTGGTTTGCTTTACCACAGATGGTGCAGCTTTCAGCAGGTACAATGATACTTGTTTTTTTTAGATCATATGCTTTTAGATGAAAACAGTCTTTTGTTAGATGGTTTCTCTTTTCACAAAAATCACAAAACAGGTTTTTGACCTTTTCTCTTTTCTTCCTTTTCTCAGACTCCTTAGCAACAGAGTTTTGAACTACTATTGGGATGTATTTGATAGGAATGACCTTTGCTTTTGGAGCTGTGACACCATCAGTGGTTGTAAAGTCCACAGGCTTGAAATTTTCAAGAATGTCACACTCATCAGACCATGTGGGTTTAAATTGGTATTTCTCAATTTCCTCAAAAGTTGAGGACCCCACAGATCTTTCCAAAGTGATTTTGTTACCAAGTTTGTCGGTTATTTTAAACTCTTGGCCATTCTTGTTGGTTGGTTTAATTTCAGATGAACTAGCTTGTTTTCCAGCAGTGTTTACAAGATCATCATATTTTCTATATCCTACACCAAACTTGACATTGCTTTCAAGCTGTTTCTCAAGCATAACTTCATACCCTTTACACGATTCCACCCATCTTTCACAAGTGATCTGGGTGGACTCAAACTCCTTTTTGCAAACTTGGTATTTTTCTACCATAGTTTGGAGTTAAGTCTTGGTTATGCTTTGCTCTTCTTTGAGACTGCTGATTTCTTTGTCTTTTTCAGCCAATTTGCTTCTAAGTTCTTTTAATAACTTTTCAAATTTGACTTCATCAGTTAAGACTTTATCCCTAAGGTTTTCATTTACCTCTTTGATGTTAGCAAATGCAATAATGCATTTGTCTGAACATAGTTTTTCAAGAACTTGAGTTGATACCTTAGCAGCAGCCATCATGGCACAATCACATTGATGATCACCTTCTTCATCAGCTCTATCTTCTTTCTCACCTGCTTTCTTCTCTTCCTTTTCTTCTGTGTCTTCTTTGGACCAGGGGTCAAACAGTGGTTCAATTAGGGTTTCTGAATTTTCTCCCAGCAGTAGTTCACCAGCAACTGCAGTAACCACTGCTTCAGCCACTTCATCCACTGTTTCATCACTTAGCTGTTCACCTTCAGTTTCTACCCCTTCCGGTATTGACTCTAATGCCATCAAACAAAATTCATCATTAGAAGGATCATTAAAAGCATAGAGTGCAAAATTTTCATCACCAAGCTCATCAGGCATGCTGCTCCAGTCAACAAAGCCTTGGGTGAAAAAGCTTTGTTGATCTGGTTGTACCACTTTTGGAGCAGCTTGTTGAGGTGCAGCGGGTTGCACTTGTGCCTGAGGGACAGGGGTTTGAACATACTGAATTTGTGGAACAGTGGTTTGAACATAATGCACAGGCACATGGGTTGTAGCATAGTGAGCAGTGTTAACATGGGCAGCAGGGGTATATTGGGTATAGTGTACAGTGCTTTGATGTTGTGGTTAGGGTTTGAGCTGGGATGAGTGATTATTGGACCAGTTGTTTGACTCCTGCATTCCCTAGCAGAATGACCTAGCCTATTGCAGATTTTTGATTTATCCAACACCACTTTTAAGTTCCCATGTAACCCTGGGAATTTTCTCCCTGTTCTTTTGTAGAATTTGCTTGTTCTTACACTAAGCAAAGCCAACTGATGTAAAATGTCCATTTCTTCTAAGTCAGTGGGATCAAAGTGTTGCAAATCATTGAGTTCAAAACACAAGTTATCTGACATCTGGTTTTCACAATTTGCAGTAAAAGCGTAATTTACAGAGTGAGAATCAGGGTTGTTGAAATTTCCACCAGCAGTTATATCAATAAAGTGATCATAACCCTGATCCTTACTACTGCTACCAGATTCTTCCTGACCAAAAAGAGTTGTGCTACCAAATGAATAATCATCAGCAACTTTGCCAGACTCTTGCAACTTCTTTTTCTGGTTTAACTCCCTTTCATAGGCCAGGAGTCTACCATGAAGTTGGGTCAGGGTCAGATCTTTGAACTCAGCAGAGTTTCTAGTAACAAATGCAATGGTATCCCATTTTTCTGGTAGTGATCTAAGGAACCTGCTATTTTGAGTTGAATTTGGAAATGTTACTTTAACAAGCCTTAGTTCACTAATGAGACAACTGAATCGCTCAAACTGCTGAGTCAATGATTCACCCTTGATGTGACAGAATGTTTCATACTACTGATTCAGAATTTCCCTATTGTTTTCAATAACTTCTTCTGTTCCCCCAAACTGTTCCTTCAGTGCATCCCATCGCTCTTTGGCACTGTTACAATGTAACAGTCCAGCATAGATCTCATTGGGTAATGCAGATGCTATGATGCTAAATGCTTTGGCATCGAGTTCGAACTTTTGAAAATCAGTTTCAGTATAATTTTCAGATGGTTTAGGTACGAACTTCTTTGCATCCTCAGCACTTGGCACCATAGGAACATGGGGACCAAAAACAACAGACCTCCAACATCCAGTGTTCTGTTGAGCAAGGATGTGACCCATCCTTCTTTGCCAGATGTTGTATTCATTACGGTTAAGCATGTGTGGTTTGAAAAGAGAGCCAATGTTATTCTTATCATCTTGTGATTGTGACGTCATCCTGGTTATTTTACAGGCACTGATTAATCAACTTTGATGGTGATTAAACCTTGCTCTGTTTTTCAACAAAACGAACAAACTATCGATATCAATGATTATGAGCTGAACTATTTATGTCAAAATGATTGTTAAATCAAATTTGACTGTCCAAGCTCTGATACCAAGTGTTAGGATCTGAGTTTGGTTTTGATTGTGTTTTACGTTTGAATTGAGATGAACAACAAATGAGTAGTGCAGCGGAATATAATGGAAGCAAACTTTGCACACAATCAAACGAGAGAATTGCTTTTAACATACAAGTTTAACATTGAACCGAATGCTTGAATTTATTACAACACGGTCTGATTATAACTACTGCTTGGTGTATCTGGAAAGCTAGAAACGACTTGGTGTTCAATCAGTTAAGGAGAAACCCGCAAGAGATTGTCTCTGAGATTAAATCTAGGGGTTATGCTTGGGTGAAAAATAGATAATCATGTAAATATATCAATTGGAAGGAGTGGTGTAAATATCCGATGTATATGTTGTAGTTTGTTTGCCCTTTGCCCGTTTAGGTCGGGGGTCTTTTGTTTTGTTTGGCCTTTTTCCCATTTGGGTCGGAGGTGTGTTTCTAATGAAGTTTAATTTTCAAAAAAAAAACTTGTGTTACGAGCGTGTTAAAGCTAAAAAAGGATAGGCTCAAACTATTGGCACACCAAAGGTGCCTATTTGCACACTTTAGGGTTTATATAAGCTGCGTATAGACCTATACGCAACCTATACGGTTGCATAAAATTCATCATCTAACTGAATTCAGTTCTGGTCTGGCTGACCCTATACGCTGCGTATAGGCCTATACGCAACGTATATAAAGGGTCAAAAAGACAATATTTTATTAATGTTTCTAAAAAATCCACACTTTATATACGTTGCCTATAGGCCTATACGCGGCGTATATAAAGGGTCGAAAAGACAATTTTACCCCTGGTTTGGGTTGTGTATAGACCCCAATCCAGGGGTAAAATGGTCTTTTTACCAAACTTGCCTCACATATACGTCACACACAGGGTTAGACGCGGCGTATAGTAAAAAAGACCATTTTACCCCTGGATTTGGGGCTATACGTAACCCATAACAGGGGTAAAATTGTCTTTTTGACCCTTTATCATTTAGATCTTGAGGTTATCCACCAAAACTTTATCATTCTCGCACTTCTTCCGATACCCACCTGTCTTCAAGTTCCCTAATTAAAAATTACATGCATGTGTAAATTAGTTAAAAACTAGTAGAAACAAAACAAGTGTTTTAGCTGAGTAATATAGCATTTAAAAAAAATTAAACGAATCTTATTTTGTTTTGGAAACAGGTCAGATGGATTGGGTAGAAGTTATCATTTTAAGTCAAAGCGTAACCGGATATACGTAAAGTTTACAAACGGTCAAAATGTGATTTTAAGTTAGAAAAGAACTAGGTAGGATTGGGCTGAACTGGAAACATTATTTTTTTACCTTAATAACTCAATTGTCATCATCTTCATCTAGGTGCATCCAATCCCATAATGTATCATCATAATGATCAGAATCATCAGCATTCTCACTATCATTAACATCTGTGGCATCTAATTTTGTACTTACGTCAACCATAAGAGGAGGGATATCTTCTCTTGACAAATGGGTCTCAGTGGGTTGTGCGTAATAACCCAACCTATCTTCACTAGGCTCACACCAATAAGACCCACCATCAGTTTCATTACTTTCTTCATCGAAGTCATATACATCCCTTGGAACCGTATCGACAACATAATGCAACCCATTTACTATAGGATCCGGTATATAGAACACTTGTTTCACTTGTGAAGGCATGACAAAAGGATCATCTGAATAGCAAAGCTTCTGCATATAAACTCATTTTAAGCCATAATCATCTTTCTCAACTTGGTACCACTCACAATGAAATAACACAACTCTGAACTGGGACCAGTAATCAAGTTCAATTATATCCAGAATTCTACCATAGTAGTCAACATTCCCAACAGTTGGACTTTTGTCTCGAGAACTCGCAAAGCTAGGAGTTAAAGCTGTAATTGAAACACCGCTATTTTGAGTTAGACATTTATCATCTCGTGATTTGGTACAAAACCTATATCCGTTGGCATAATACCCCTTGTATCTCCTGGACGTAGAACTAGGTCCCTTAGCAAGGCAAAAAATATGATCTGGAACATTATTACTAATTACTTTATCTTTGAACCAACTGGAGAACTCATGACTATGGTCTTGTGCACGTGCCCATTGAGTTTTTCGGGGTAGATTGTCAATATAAGCTTCTTGCTCACTGCATCATCATTTAGAAAATATAACATGAATATGAAATACACGATATTAAAATATATAATATGAAGCAAATAAAAGTTATGATTGGTTACTTACGTGATATAATCATTAACTTGTGCACAATCAGAATTAAATAACGCATAACGATGTGCTTGTTCCTTTAAATGCTCTTTTAAAGTGAAAGTCTTGCCTTTTCTTCTTTTTTTACCCCCCAAAGGATGGCCGCCATTCAGAAATACTAGTCCACCCAATTCTATTTCTTCATCTAGCTCATCAACGTCTTCTGCACCCTTATTCAGTCTTGGATTTTCTCCATCCATATAACGTGATATAATCATTAACTTGTGCACAATCAGAATTAAATAACGCATAATTAAGTAGTTTTCCGCTCCAGATCAGTCTTTGCAGGTCCAGGGGAATGTTGGGAAACAAGCGGTCTCAGGATTCCCAACAACCCTCCCAAAGCTAAGAATAGAGAAATACAACTGAACACAAGAATATACGTGGAAACTCCAAAACCGGAGAAAAACCACGGGCCTCCAGAGAGAAAGATCCACTATGCGACAAATTTTTACAATCACACAGACTAATCTCTCAAGCCTCCCCCCGCCCAATTACAACCACACTCTCCGAAGCGTTTAACTAAAACCTTCCTACACTCTAAGAAAAGAGAACTAGAAAAGAAAGAAGGAACCAAACACTTCAAGTGTATTTTTGGTTGGGGCACTTTGAAACCAAAGCCTCGGACTCCTTTTATAAGCTTGGAGTCCTCCCAAGCTTTCATCCTTGCACCGATGTGGGATGGGCACATTTTTCATATAGCCAAAAACCTAACAAATCTCCACCTTGGATATATGAAAAAAAAAAAAACAACCACATCAAAGGAACACCGTCTTCAACCGACGATCATACTCCACCATAAAAGAGTATCTCCACTTAGAATAGACCATTCTAAGAATTTCTTCTCGGCACATGTTGAAAAACCTGCTGAAAATTTATGGTGCAACTTCCCCGCTTGGCATACCCGGAAGTTCATCAGCCATCAACATCAAATTTTCACCACACATCTTGCATCTATGCCAACCCAATGCCCATGTGTAAATCCGTGAACCCGCTAACAAAATTGCATCCCCTTTCATGGTAGCGCGGGCATACCATAGGGATGACTTAACTTCAAAAGAAATCATCACCGTCAACAACGACGGAGACATTGTTAGCTGACTTGGAGCTATTTGCCGAATCTGCTCCACCTGGACAATTTCTCTTGACATGCCCAGACTGTCCACACTTCCAGCATACAGGAATCTTCTGTGAGTGCTTCTTCTTCCCGTTCCCGCATATTAAAACCGTTCCTTCTGACGAAGTATGACCGCTACTACCCAGTCTTTTCTCTTCAGACAATAGCTTCTCAGTAACATCCGCATACTTTAGGGTCTCTTTCCCATACATCAGAATGGGCTTCATATGCTCATAGGAAGATGTCAAAGATAATATGAGCCTTAGTGCTTTATCCTCATCTTCAACCTTCACTCCAATAGCCTCCAGTTCTGACACGATATTATTAAGAACACTTAGATAATCTGAAATTTTTGTATCTCCATCCATACGAAGGGTATGAAACTGTTCCTTGAGATACAACCGATTTGAGATGCCTTTGCCTTGATACAACTGCTCAAGCTTCTCCCACAAATCCTTTGCAGTTGATATCCCATGCACATTTGCAAGAACATTCTTTGCTAGACACAAACGAATCGCACTTGCCGCTCTCAAATCCAAATCTTCCCATTCTTCATCATCGTCTTTACTGGTTCCGCTTGAATCCTTGCTTGAAACAGGGGTCGGTTTCCCCCTCAACGCCTTGTGTAACCCAGATTGAATCAACACATCCTTGACTTGAACTTGCCACAAACCAAAGTTGATTCTTCCATCATATTTCTCTACGTCGAACCTCATGGGACTGTATTTCGACATCGTATCCGTATCTTCAAAACCAGTATTGTATACTAGAAAATATGCACCAAGCCTATAAGCAGTACACCCAACAAAGGATTCCCAGGAAAGAGAGGTGGGTCACAATGGACACACTTAAGTACCAAGTCTTTCCTAGCCAGAACCTTCCCAGGATAAAATGCGTATATCCAGCTCCTGTATAATTCTATCGTATACAAAATAGTCAACCGAATCCTCATTTCTGATGTGGAAGATCAGACTAAGCTGCAACCACAGAGCATACTACGAACCTTCAAAATACCAAGACACCCTCCAAGAAAATCCGTTTCTGATGTGGAAGATCAGACTAAGCTGCAACCACAGAGCATACTACGAACCTTCTAAACCGAGACCTCCCCCAAAACCTGGAGCTCTGATACCACTTGTTGGGAAACAAGCGGTCTCAGGATTCCCAACAACCCTCCCAAAGCTAACAATAGAGAAATACAACTGAACACAAGAATATACGTGGAAACTCCAAAACCGGAGAAAACCCACGCGCCTCCAGAGAGAAAGATCCACTATGCGACAAATTTTTACAATCACACAGACTAATCTCTCAAGCCTCCCCCCCCCCCCCCCAATTACAACCACACTCTCCGAAGCGTTTAACTAAAACCTTCCTACACTCTAAGAAAAGAGAACTAGAAAAGAAAGAAGGAACCAAACACTTCAAGTGTATTTTTGGTTGGGGCACTTTGAAACCAAAGCCTTGGACTCCTTTTATAAGCTTGGAGTACTCCCAAGCTTTTATCCTTGCACCGATGTGGGATGGGCACATTTTTCATATAGCCAAAAACCTAACAGGGAATACCTTCCTTATCCTAAATCTTCGATTTCACATCGTGGATGGTTTCTGAAGGTTTGACATCCAATGTAATGGTCTTTCCAATAGCGGTCTTGATGAATATACGCATGAATCCCCTTGACAAACGCATAAATGTGAGTGTGGATTCCCTGTTGATGTGAAGCTCGGCAAGGGAATCGCTGTTTGGTAGAACCATTTCATTGAGGATCAACTGTTGCTCGTAACACGGAATATCTACCTCATACTCGATTTTCGCTTTGTAACACCTATCTTCAATATAATGTAAATATGCGATATATATATATATACTACGATCATTTTATACCAAAAGATCCGAAAATAGAGTATTAAAGTAACAAACATTAGTTTTCTACTGACTAATTTAAACATCCAAAAGTTGTTTAGCCAACAATTTACATCATAAACATTGTTTAAACCGAGTTAATTTATGTGGAAGCTTCAAAAGTATGTGTTCGGTTCTTCAAAAACTTGCTTGATCATTACCCGTAATCCGTGAGTACCTAAAACTGAAATGTTTACATAAAACATTTGTATTAGAATGCTTAGAAATAATACTTAATCGAAACTACAATCGAAGTGGATTTGAATAGTTACAATTAAACAAAATTTTAAAGAAAAATTTGGGCTCTACCGTAACTTACGGTTCCACCATAAGTTACGGTAGTTGGTTTACAAAAAGGGTCTACCGTAAACCAATAGAAACCCACCGTAACTCTTCTGACCTCTACCGTAAGTTACGGTGTCACCGTAACTTACGGTAGCCCCTGCACATATATAGTTTGGCTTTTTATTTGTTTTGCCCACACAATTTTCTCAAATCCTTATTCTAACAAACCAACATATTAAACTCTCGTGTTTTAATATGTCAATATTTAATTGGTACAATAGACCAATTGATCATAATATGAAGCAATATCCATGCTTTGTTTGATTATTCGACCCGTTTGGCTCGTCTAAGGAATCCTCCTTTATAACGACTACCAACGAGTTCCAACTAAATTTTGACCAATTATTCAATATAGCGACATCTCCACTTTAATTTAACGCAACTCTTATTCTAAAATTCAACTACGCATATTATAATCATCAAATTTATTTAATGTAACGGGTCCAGTTACATACCTTCAAAGCAAGCCCTTTAAACGTGCGTCCACACCGGTTTGCCCGCTAGATGCCCCAGCTTCCTTTCCTATAGAGTTCAATCACCTTATGTTTAGAACTCTTTGTTTCACATACATAACGCACATTTTGTCATACATCATAATTATGCGTTTTAATTTAACAATTCAGTTTCAAGCCTTCTTTGAGGCATTTCTACAAACACTATAAGGGCATAATTTTTATATCTTTCATATTCAAGTTCATAGTTTGCTAATTAGCTAACTTAACATCAATAAAGCCTTCGTATAGTATTTAAACATCATACTTTTCTGAAATCACTTTCTATGATCGAATTACACTAGAATAATCATTCTAAACCCTAGTGTTCATCTTCATCTTGTAAAACCCACAACCCACCTTCAAGGTGTTCATGGAATTTCCTGAATTTGGACATGATTTCACATGTAGTTGTCTAGGTTTCACTTCTATACACTATAGCATCCCTAATCCAACCAAATAACACACATGCAACATCTAATTTCAGATTTTCCAAAATCATGAGAATTTCAAGTTGAGAGATTTCATCAGATTTTACAATCTTATAATCCTCTTGCGATGAGGATCACGATTTTAATCCCTAATTTCGATTTCAACTTGGATTGAGCCTTCAATTTGTAGATTTAGTGAAGTTTTAGGGTTTTGAAGATGGGGTGTCGCCCCCTGCTTCTTCTTGATCGACCAGACACCTCTATATGGGGTGTTTGGTTTATTTTTATTTGTTTTATCTAATTTAGTTTCAATTTTAACAACTAAGGCCCCTCTACTTTGTTCAACATATTGTTTAGTAGCTTTTAACCCTATTATAAGCTATTTCTAGTCTTGTAACTAACTAGGTTAAAAATTCCTAGTTAGTAAATTCTCGTTTATTTATACTTTATAATTCCAATATAAAGTTTTTTATTTTCGGGGTGTTACAAGTCCACCCCCCTTAAAAAGGGATTCGTCCCCGTAACCGAAGTACGTACCAAATAATGTAGGGTAGAGTCGTTGCAATTCTTCCTCGGACTCCCACGCAGTGTACGAGCCTTTTCTATGCTCCCATTTGATTTTGACTTGGTCGATTTTTCTATTTCGTAAGTGTTTGACCTTTCGATCTAAAATCTCCACCGGTCTCACAGCATAATTCAGACTATTATCCACTTCGATATCATCGTAATGGATATAGGCTGTTTCGTCCGCGAGGCACTTTCGTAATTGTGACACGTGAAACGTGCTATGAATTCCACTTAGTTCCTCCGGTAGCTCAAGACGGTAAGCTACCTTGCCGACCCTTCCGATGATTCTAAATGGCCCAATAAACCTCGGGCTTAGCTTCCCCCTTTTTCTGAACCTAATAACGCCCTTCCATGGGGAAACTTTTAGCATAACCATGTAGCCAACCTGGAATTCGATTGGCCTATTCCTTTTATCAGCATACGCCTTTTGCCTGTCTTGAGCCGCTTTCAAATGTACCCGAACCACATCAATCTTTTCATTAGTGGCTTGTACTATATCTTGGTGGGCAAGTTCACGTGGACCTACTTCACCCCAACATACCGGGGTTCGGCACTTTCTACCATATAGCATTTCGTACGGTGCCATCTTAATACTAGATTGGTAGCTATTATTATACGAAAACTCGACTAACGGTAGGTGAACATCCCAACTTCCTCCAAAGTCAATTATACATGCCCGTAGCATGTCCTCCAGTGTTTGTATTGTTCTTTCACTCTGTCCATCGGTTTGAGGATGGTACGCAGTGCTAATGAACAATTTGGTTCCCATTTGCTCTTGGAAATCTCGCCAGAAATTTGAAGTAAACCGGGTATCCCTATTAGACACGATGGATACCGGTACCCCATGACGTGCTATTATTTCATTAGTGTAAACTTCTGACATCTTTTCTGACGTATAAGTCTCACAGATCGGAATGAAGTGAGCACTTTTCGTCAATCTATCCACCACTACCCATATGGCATCGAAACCACGATTTGTCTTGGGCAACTTGGTTAATAGGTCCATTGTAATATGTTCCCATTTCCAAACCGGAATTTCTAACGTTTGGAGTTTGCCGTATGGTCTGGTGCTCCGCCTTGACTTGTAAACACGTCAAGCATTTTTCCACATATTTCGCCACATCCCTCTTTATTCCAGGCCACCAATAATTTTGTTTCAGATCATTGTACATCTTGGTCGCACCCGGATGAATTGAATATCGGGATTTATGAGCTTCATCAAGTAGAAGCGCCTTCACCCCACAAGTATTTGGAACCCATATCCTTCCGGATCGAGTCTTCAACCCATTATTCCCATCTGACAAATCTTTCAACTGTCTGATTATTCTTTCTTTCTTCCAATTCTCTTCTTTCACTGCTTCTAATTGCGCCTCTCGAATACGTTCAAGTATACCCGAGGTCACCACGAGCTGCATCGACCTTACTCTTATTGGGACGTAGTCCGCTTTTCTGCTCAGAGCATCCGCTACCACATTTGCCTTTCTGGGGTGGTAATGTATTTCACAGTCGAAATCTTTCACCGTTTCTAGCCATCGCCTTTGTCGCATATTTAACTCCTTCTGATCGAAGAAGTATTTCAAGCTCTTGTGGTCGGTGGATATGGTGCACTTTACCCCATATAAGTAATGCCTCCATATTTTTAACGCAAATACCACCGCCGCTAACTCGAGATCGTGCGTGGGGTATTTCTTCTCGTGTATCTTCAATTGCCTCGAGGCATAAGCTATAACCTTGCCCCGTTGCATCAAAACGCATCCGAGCCCCGATAGTGAAGCATCCGAATAAACCACCATATCTTCGACTCCGTCCGGCAATGTCAGTACCGGAGCTTGAGTTAACTTTTCTTTTAACGTTTGAAACGCTTTTTCTTGATCGACACCCCAAATGAACTTTTCTTTATTTTGGGTTAGCTTTGTTAGCGGTGACGCAATCTTGGAGAAATCTTGAATGAATCTCCTATAGTATCCCGCAAGCCCCAAAAAGCTTCTAATTTCCGAAGGGTTCTTCGGGGAATTCCATTTTGACATAGCTTCGATCTTGGACGGATCCACCAATACTCCGTCGGCACTTATGACGTGGCCAAGAAATTGTACCTCTCGTAACCAAAAGGCACACTTAGAGAATTTCGCATACAGCCTTTCTCGTCAAAGTGTCTCTAACACTTCTTGTAAGTGGTGTGCGTGTTCAGCTTCACTTTTCGAATACACCAAAATATCATCGATAAACACGATGACCGACTTATCCAACATTGGCTTGCAAACCCGGTTCATGAGGTCCATGAAAGCCGCGGGTGCATTTGTTAGCCTAAATGACATCACGAGGAATTCGTAATGTCCGTATCTCGTGCGGAAAGCCGTCTTCGACACATCTTCTTCCTTGACCTTTAGTTGGTGATACCCCGATCTAAGGTCAATTTTTGAAAACCAATTCGCACCTTGTAATTGGTCAAATAAATCATCTATTCTCGGAAGCGGGTATCGGTTCTTTACCGTGAGTTTGTTTAACTCCCGGTAATCGATACACATCCGCATGCTTCCGTCTTTCTTTCTTACGAACAATACCGGTGCGCCCCAAGGAGACACACTCGGCCTTATGAATCCCTTGTCGAGCAGGTCTTGAATTTGAGACATCAACTCTTGTAATTCCGACGGTGCGAGTCGGTACGGAGCTTTTGCTACGGGTTTTGCGCCCGGAATTAATTCGATCCCGAACTCTACTTCCCGTTCAGGCGGTATCCCAGGTAAATCCTCCGGAAACACATCTTCTTAATCTCGTACTACCGGTACATTTTCAATCTTCCGTGATTCTTTCTCGGGCTCATTTGCGTATATCATGAATGCCTTGCATCCTCGCTTCATAAGCTTGTGAGCTTTCAACATTGAGCATACTATAGGGTTGCCTCCTTTTTCGCCATAAATGGTGACGTGTTTCCCGCTCGGAGATGTTAATTTTATCTCTTTACGAAAACACAAGACCTTTGCATGGTGTTGAGATAGCCAATCCATCCCAACGACTACTTGAAATTCTCCCATTGACATCGGGATTAGGTCAATCAAGTATTCCTCATCGTCAATGCTTAATTTACAGCCTCGACAAACATCACAAACTATAAAACTTTTGTTGTCCCCTATTTCAACTTCTAAGGGCACAGATAATTTCGTCAATACAAATGAAGGATGTCGAGTAAATCCATGTGAAATAAAGGATTTATTCGCACCCGTATCAAACAATACACGTACTGGAATTGAGTTAATTGTGAATATACCTGAAACCACATCGGGTTCTGTCTTCGCTTCAGCCGCGGTAAGTTGGAAGGACCTAGCCTTCGCTTTGGGAGCTTCTGTTGGGGATTCTTTAACATCTCTCTTTCCAACTAAGTTTGGACATTCGGACTTTTTGTGGCCGGGTTGATAACATTTATAGCAAACAGAGACTTTTCCCGGGCATAGCGAGGCCGTGTGCCCCGTCTTATTACATATGGGGCATGGCTTGTCTTTGAACCGACATTCCCCTTTGTGTCCATTCCCGCACACTTTACAACTTGGCGACCCACCTTTAGTATCCACCTTCTTTCCCGATTCTCCAGTTCGGGCTTTCTTTGTAGGGCTTGGATTCACATCATGTGCCCTTCACTCACCTCTTTCGACTTGCTTCTTCTACTCGATTTCCCATTCCCGAGCAACGTTAATGATTTCGATAAGGGTCTCATATTTTGAAGGAGTCATAAACTCCCTATATTCAACGCTCAACATATTGTAGTAGTAGTATATTTTCTGTTCTTCGTTCGTCACCAATTCACTACTAAACTTCATTTTATCCATAAACATCGCCGTGATCTTGTCTATGGTTTCACCCTTGTGCCTAAGTTGCATGAACTCTTCCTTGATTTTGTTAATGACCGCTTTGGGACTATGATGTTTAAGAAATGGTGTCTTAAACTCTTCCCATGTCATGGTCCTTGCCGCTTCGGCCCCTATTTCATTCTTTTTGTTATCCCACCAATCCTTGGCTTGTCCTCTTAACTGACCCGTTCCGTAGGCAACGAAATCGCTTTCGTCGCAATGGGTCCTTTCAAACACCCCTTCAATATCGCCCAATCATCTTTGGCAAATTATCGGGTCGACCTCCCCGTTATAGATTGGCGGTTTACACGCCATGAATTCCTTGTACGAACACCCTTTGCGTTCTCCCGTTTTCTCCTTCATAAGGTTGACAATATCCTCCAACCTTTTAACTCGCTCTTCTACAAGTGACAACACCGTGCCTTGAATTTTGTCTATAAACCCAGATAGACTTCCTTCAATTGCCTTCCCTACCTCTTCGGCAATTATCTCTTTCATTTGTTCCGTGCTTGTTTGCACCGGATTATCATCATTCCCATCAGACATCTTGAAACTGAAATGTTTACATTTAAACGTTAAACATTTCATTCATAGCATTGTTTCATTTGTTTTGGTTTAGCCAAGTTTCCAACTTGCTTTAACCATTCACATCTAATGCACTTTCCGGGTTTGAGTGTGTTAATACACTCTTCCCATGCATTTCAATTCGTTTCTTATTTCTTACGCAAGGTATAATCTACTAACATAATAAGTTAATTCTTACCGGACGATCGATCAAGCTTGAACCGAACACTTTGTTGACAACCTTAAGCTTTGATACCAACTTGTAACACCCATCTTCAATATAATGTAAATATGCGATATATATATATACTACGATCATTTTATACCAAAAGATCCGAAAATAGAGTATTAAAGTAACAAACATTAGTTTTCTACTGACTAATTTAAACATCCAAAAGTTGTTTAGCAAACAATTTACATCATAAACATTGTTTAAACCGAGTTAATTTATGCGGAAGCTTCAAAAGTATGTGTTCGGTTCTTCAAAAACTTGCTTGATCATTACCCGTAATCCGTGAGTACCTAAAACTGAAATGTTTACATAAAACATTTGTATTAGAATGCTTAGAAATAATACTTAATCGAAACTACAATCGAAGTGGATTTGAATAGTTACAATTAAACAAAATTTTAAAGAAAAATTTGGGCTCTACCGTAACTTACGGTTCCACCGTAAGTTACGGTAGTTGGTTTACAAAAAGGGTCTACCGTAAACCAGTAGAAACCCACCATAACTCTTCTGACCTCTACCGTAAGTTACGGTGTCACCGTAACTTACGGTAGCCCCTGCACATATATAGTTTGGCTTTTTATTTGTTTTGCCCACACAATTTTCTCAAATCCTTATTCTAACAAACCAACATATTAAACTCTCGTGTTTTAATATGTCAATATTTAATTGGTACAATAGACCAATTGATCATAATATGAAGCAATATCCATGCTTTGTTTGATTATTCGACCCGTTTGGCTCGTCTATGGAATCCTCCTTTATAACGACTACCAACGAGTTCCAACTAAATTTTGACCAATTATTCAATATAGCGACATCTCCGCTTTAATTCAATGCAACTCTTATTCTAAAATTCAACTACGCATATTATAATCATCAAATTTATTTAATGTAACGGGTCCAGTTACATACCTTCAAAGCAAGCCCTTCAAACGTGCGTCCACACCGGTTTGCCCGCTAGATGCCCCGGCTTCCTTTCCTATAGAGTTCAATCACCTTATGTTTAGAACTCTTTGTTTCACATACATAACGCACATTTTGTCATACATCATAATTATGCGTTTTAATTTAACAATTCAGTTTCAAGCCTTCTTTGAGGCATTTCTACAAACACTATAAGGGCATAATTTTTATATCTTTCATATTCAAGTTCATAGTTTGCTAATTAGCTAACTTAACATCAATAAAGCCTTCGTATAGTATTTAAACATCATACTTTTCTGAAATCACTTTCTATGATCGAATTACACTAGAATAATCATTCTAAACCCTAGTGTTCATCTTCATCTTGTAAAACCCACAACCCACCTTCAAGGTGTTCATGGAATTTCCTGAATTTGGACATGATTTCACATGTAGTTGTCTAGGTTTCACTTCTAGACACTATATCATCCCTAATCCAACCAAATAACACACATGCAACATCTAATTTCAGATTTTCCAAAATCATGAGAATTTCAAGTTGAGAGATTTCATCAGATTTTACATACCTTATAATCCTCTTGCGATGAGGATCACGATTTTAAGCCCTAATTTCGATTTCAACTTGGATTGAGCCTTCAATTTGCAGATTTAGTGAAGTTTTAGGGTTTTGAAGATGGGGTGTCGCCCCCTGCTTCTTCTTGATCGACCAGACACCTCTATATGGGGTGTTTGGTTTATTTTTATTTGTTTTATCTATATTAGTTTCAATTTTAACAACTAAGGCCCCTCTACTTTGTTCAACATATTGTTTAGTAGCTTTTAACCCTATTATAAGCTATTTCTAGTCTTGTAACTAACTAGGTTAAAAATTCCTAGTTAGTAAATTCTCGTTTATTTGTACTTTATAATTCCAATATAAAGTTTTATATTTTCAGTGTGTTACACGCTTTTATCTCTTCGATGGTCTCCGAGGGTTTGATTTCTAGCGTAAAGATCTTTCGAGTGAGGGTCTTGATGTATATTGGAATAAATTGCCTTGGTTTACGCTTACGCATAAGTATGAGGGTCGAGTTCCTGTAGATGTTGAAGTCTAAATGGGTACTGTCATCCTCGAGAACCATGTTGTTGTAGATCAAAGCCTGCTTGTTGACGAGAATATGTTCCTTATACTGGATCTCCAATTTTACAACCGCAATGGTGTCTGTGGGGTAGACTAACAAAGAGATCGTCTTTCCAGTATATGTATTCACAAATATTTTTATCAATTCAACCGCTTTACAAATGCGTATGAGCGTTGAATTGATAATAATATTTGTGAATACCTATACTGGAAAGACGATCTCTTTGTTAATCTACCCCACACACACCATTGTGGTTGTAAAATTGGAGATCCAGTATAAGGAACATATTCTATGCAACGAGCAGGCTTTGATCTACAACAACATGGTTCTCGAGGATGACAGTACCCTTTTAGACTTCAACATCTACTGGAACTCGACCCTCACGCTTATGCATAAGTGTAAACCAAGGCAATTTATTCCAATATACATCAAGACCCTCACTCGAAAGATCATTACGCTAGAAATCAAACCCTCGGAGACCATCGAAGAGATAAAAGTGAAAATCGAGTATGAGGTAGATATTCCGTGTGACGAGCAAGAGTTGATCTTCAATGAAACGGTTCTACCAAACAGCGATTCCCTTGCCGAGCTTCACATCAACAAGGAACCCACACTCACAGTTATACGTTTTTCAAGGGGATTCATGCGTATATTCATCAAGACCGATACTGGAAAGACCATTACATTGGATGTCAAACCTTCGGAAACCATCCATGATGTGAAATCGAAGATTCAGGATAAGGAAGGTATTCCTCTAGACCTGCAGAGACTGATCTGGAGCGGAAAACTACTTCGTCTCGTCGATACCAATAACGGTTCATACACTTTTTACAAAGACAACAAATTTGACTACTTCCTCCTGCCTTAGCAAACGAAGAATTAAGGAATTCAACAACTCCAGCTTCAAACTCAGGTAACCGCCTAGGTTTATACATCCAATCTCTAACATCCCTCATTTCTCTCGTATCCTCTGAAGTTAAATGCAGCATTAAAAACACGGTCAAATGGGTTGGTGTCAAATCATGAATTAAAAGCATTTGTACATGTTATGAATTTTTGAGTCATGGCTAGTTTGACTGAAAGAGTCAAACTGTGATGTTCAGTTCGTTGACTTTTGAATTATATCCATCAAAGGTTATTTGATGCTTCATAAAATTTGTCACATTTATGGGCATAAGCTTAGAACCATAGTTGTTTTGACGTTAAAAGTTAAATATATATTTGTCTAATAATGTCTGACTTGCTAATCAGTTTCTTTAACGGCCACAATATTGTTAAAACCAAGTGCAGGTTATGAAGTTTTCAGTCATGGCTTATCTACTATTGTAACATCTATAGGACGAAAACAATACTAATAATTCATTAAACAAAATTCATATGCAATGCAATACGATATATACGAACCTTGGCAGAAGATCTTTCGCCGTTGTAGAAAATGAAGTGAAGACGAACTCCCTGTACTCACAGATAATCAAACCATACTATTTAATCAAAGACGATTACCCTTTACTCGTTAATAATAATAACCGATAATCAAAGACAAATGATGGAAGGCTGTTGTATTAACCATACTAACTGTTTCCCCCTGATTTGGGCGCCTCATTAATGAAAAACCTATAAAAAATTGGGATTATGTTAATAACTACACTATAATTACTAATATTGGTTGTATAATTAATAAGTTCATGAAAACTTGGTTGTATAATTAATAAGTTCATGAAAACTGATGCAAAAAGGGTCCAGCCAAGTTGGTAAGCGCATGCTCTTCTAATGAGTAGATTAGAGTTCGATCCCAACTTATTCCCATGATTTTTTTTATTATTTAACATAAACGTCTATATAAAAGCAACTCGAGTGAATTTATAATAAAAGATGATTAAGTGTTCTAGTGGATTATTCCTTACTTTATCAGAGATTGGACCCAAGTTCGAATCTCTATTGTGTCTTTTTGATGAACTTTTTTTTTTTAAAATTCAAGCAGCCTCTGATATTAATTGTATGCATTTGAAATAATGAAAACTAGCAGATCATAACAATTCGATATCAATATAACAATTTCAGTTGCATTTGAAATAATGAAAACTAGCAGAGCATAACAATTTATATCAATATAGCATTTTCAGTATTACGTTAAGAATTCACATTAAGTAGCATGTTCAATGTTCACATTCAGTATGCACATGTAGTGCCAATTTCAGTACAGATCAATATAATGCTAACAATGTATCAGTAAATAGTTTTAGTATCAAGTTTAGTGCCACATAATAACGACTTTAGATATCCAACTATGAGGTAGAGAAGATCCAAATCCGTACACGTAGAATCCCCACTGGGTCGAATTGCTGAAAAGAGGGGTGGGAGTAGGGAACCAGACTTGTCCTCGATGTGGATACGTTGCTGAAACAGTGGAACACTTGCTAATTAATTGTTTGGCAGTGAAAGCGATATGGTGGGCGCTAGGGGTATGGTTGGAAATTCCTAAAATAGAGTTATGTGGCTCAATAAAGGAGATGTTAAAATGGTATATAACTTGAAGACTTCGTTCAGTGGTAGATCCGGGAATTTTTGCCAAGGGGTTCACTTTTTTCTAAAAAGGGTTGGTTAGGAAGGCTAAAAACCAAAAATTGCTTTAAAGTGGTATCAAACCCGAGACCTGATACAAACAAAGAGCCGGGTTTACTACTAGGATATGGCAATATTATTTATCCTTTTCACTTTAAAATAAGAGTTGCATTAAAATATTCTTAATGCAACCTTTCTAACAAAAGTTGCGAAATTAAGAAAAAATTGCAACTTTTCAAAAAAGTGTTGCAATTTTTAGTAAATTTGCAACTTTGTAACAAAAAGGTTGCAAATTCAATATTAATTTGCAACTTTTTATGGAAAAGACTGTATTAGATATTCTAATGCAACCTTTGTATTCAACAACATTTCGTTATGGTCAAATGTAACTAATTTGAAAAAAAGTTGCTTCTAAAAAGTTGCATTAGGCCAAATTTCTAGTAGTGTTACTATACGTCGCGTATAGCCGTGTATGTGGCGTATATATGGGGCAAGTTTGGTAAAAAAAACCATTTTACACCTAGATTGGGTGCTATACGCAGCCTAAACCAGGGGTAAAATTGTCTTTTTAGACCTTTATATACGTTGCGTATAAACATATACGCAGCGTATATAAAGGGTGGTTTTTTAGAAACATTTATACAATATTAATCGTTTTCGTAAAGTTTTATAAAAAAAAGTTCTCTATTTTAAATAAATAAAAAAGTAAGTATTTCTTACAAACTCCTTTATACAACATTAATCATTTTTATATGATAAATATCGTATCGTATCGTATAGTATAGGTGTAGTATAGGTCACGTATTGACCTCGTATAAGCTTATCAGTCTCGTGTTGTATAAGTCTCGTATAGGCCTATAGGTGTAGTATAATACCATATCTTATCCTATCGAATAATGTAGTATAAGTATCGTATAGATCGCCTATAGGTCTTGTATATGCCTATAGGCCTATACGTTTGTTGTATGGTATCCTATAGTATCATATCATATTGCATAGTATCCTATAGTTCAGTATCGTATCGTATCGTATCGTATCATATAGTATCGCATAGTATCACATAGTATCGTATAGTGTAGTATAGTGTAGTATAGTGTAGTATAGTATAGTATAGTATAGTATAGTATAGTATAGTATAGTATAGTATAGTATAGTATAGTATAGTATAGGCCTATACGAGACCTAAACTATACATATACGAGAGCTATAAGCCTATACGGGACCTAAACTATACATATAGTCCTATACGAGACTTATACTACATCTATAAGCCTACGTGGGGCCTATACTACATCCATAGGCCTATACAAGACCTATAAGCCTATACGGGACCTATACAAGACTTATACTACACCATATATACGAGACAATGCTACACATATATGCCTATACATGACTTATACTACACTATACAATACGATACGATAGAATACAATATTATATTACACATATGGACCTATACGAGATTTATACTACACTATATGATACGATACTACATCCATAGACCTATACGAGACCTATATTATACTATACGATATAATACTTTACAATTTTTTTACTACACTATACGGTACGATACGATACGATACAATATTATATTACACGTATAGGCCTATACGAGATTTATACTACACTGTATGATACGATACTACATCCATAGGCTTATACGAGACATATATTATACTATATGATAGAATACTTAACAATGTTTTTTATTTATCTATTTTTAAACATTACCTATTATAAAAGTTTGCTAAAACGATAAATAATGTATAACAATGTTTTTTAAAAAAAACCACCCTTTATATACACTGCGTATAGGCCTATACGCGATGTATATAAAGGGACAAATTCCCACATCATATCAAAGATTCTCTTTGAAATTGAAAAAGGTGGCTATACGCCACTTACAGAGCCGGCTCAACCATTTTAGTGGCCTAAAGCGAAGCTAAAATCTGGGGCCTTTTACAGAAAAAAAATGTGGTTCTCGTTCTTCTTTGTCCAGTTCGAATAAGAGATCAGATAGCTGCGTTTTGTTGAGAGAGTCAAGAGTTAATCTTATAATCCATATTTGAAAGACATGTAAATTAGCAATTAACAAATGGGTAAACGAATATAAATGGATATGCATAGTTGTAGGTTTTAAAAAACAATTAATGTGAATTGAGGAGAGTTAAAGTAATCCTGGTTAGATTGAAAAACTAAAAGGAAATACAATTATCAAGAATCAACAGCTGGTCTCCATGCCAACAAGGTAAGATTCCTACCATTAAACTACATAATGTTTATGCTAGAAATGTTTCATGTACTGTTTTTTATATTTATAGTTATTAGTATTTTCTTTTTAGTTTTGGAGGCCTTAATAGGGTGGAGGCCCAAAGCAATTGCTTGGGTACACTCCCCTATGGGCCGGCCCTGACCACGTATAGACCTATACGCTGCATATATAAAGCTAGAATTTGGTGTGTAAATAGGCATTTCGGTGTACAAATATGTACACCCAAAAGGATATCCTTAGTATGAGACAACTTCAGGAATTGAAACTTTCAAATGTAGGGTTATAAACTTCCGTTTAGTCGCTCCCAGTCCTCACACATGGCATTATAGCCTAGTGGCATCTTTGAGGTAGGATAAAACTTTTGAACTATTAGGTCCTGGGTTCGATTCCCAAAGGGGGGGTCCCAGATTTATTGGGTTTCCTCCTGAATTGGTGTATAGGCATTATGCCTAGTGGAGATGGATATGATCGGGAGGTTCCGCTGGTGGTACGATGATACTCCAGTGGGCCGTCAGTGATCCTAATTTGCCGTTCAAAAAATTAAATAAATAACTATTTACTAAACAACTCTTAGACTTAGGATGTGAAGGGATTAGTTCTTCAACTGGTATGTCCAAATTCAGGCCAAAAAATGGTTTCTTAACCTAGCGCCCTAATTTTTTATAATTCGTATATCTATTTCTACTGACCGAAAAACGTCGCGTAAGATATTCTTAAAACCTAATTTGAGTCATAGTATGTTTAGGAAGATATTTAAATAAAAGATAGATATATTTAATATAAATATAGATGGTTACATTGGTACAGAAGTTTATTCAATAAAAGAGGGGTAAATTACTTTTTGAGTCCCTGTATTTTATGTGTTTTAACCACTTGAGTCCAAAAGCAAAAAGTTTAACGACCTGAGTCCCTATAAGCATTTTCTTTAACCATTTGAGTCCAAATTTCTAACACCATCCACTAAGTCTGTTAACTCTGAGGGTAATTTGGTCATTTACACACAAAGTACAAGTCTTTTATGCACATAAATACAAGAAACAAGTATTTAATGCATAAAGCTTTAATATATAACATATATAAAAATAAATTACATATATATATATAACACACTGGCACACACACACACCAGTAGACTTTCTCTCTCTCTATACACCACCGAAGTGCCACCATCTCCACCACTGCCTCACACCCTCCACCAGTGCAGCCCCACTGCCACCATCCCCACCAAACTAACAACATGGTAGGATGAAATTATCATAAAGACACAATTTTTTTAAATAAATATCAAGAAACTGTAACTAGAAAAAACTATTGAATCCCTAAAGTTATGAAAGTTTGATTACCTCAAGGAAGTGAGGACGAAGATCCTTAAGAAGGGCTCGAATCTTGTAGTAATTTGAATCTTGGATGTTAAGATTGGTGTCAGAAGATCGCTTTTTGGGATTTTGTGGGAGATTTTAGGGGGTTTCCATCTTTCAGATCTTGATTTCAGGGCTATGGGTAATCAGCTGTATCGATTCTTTTGGGAACGATGACGAACACACAAATCTCTTGTGTCTGGTTATATGGTGTTTATAGTTTAGGGCCGGCTTACAAAACCTGTGGCAGTTGATGGTTACCAGTTGAAAGGAGGAGGAGGAGATTACCAGTTGAAGATGTGAGAGAGAGTGGTGGTGGCAGTGGGGCGGCGGCGGTGGTGGCAGTTAGGGTTTTGGAGGGGACAGGGGATGGATGCAGTTGTGGGGGGATGTGAGAGTGGGGGAGGCAATTGGGTGTTTTGTTAGGGTTTTGGAGGGGATAAGGTTAATTTGGTCATTTAACAAAAGTTAACAGAATAATTCTAACTGTGTTAGAAATTTGGATTCAAATGGTTAAAGAAAATGCTTATGGGGACTCAGGTCGTTAAACTTTTTGCTTTTGGACTCAACTAGTTAAAACCCATAAAACACAGAGACTCAAAAAGTAATTTACCCATAAAAGAGAGAGTCGCAATCTTGGTTTGATCACAAAATATTATTGTTCAAGTGTTGGTTTTAGAGCCTGATTTCTAACACACAAGAATCCTTGCAAAGCTCTTGTATATTGACATAGTTTAGGAGCGTACAATAAACATGCAAACTTGCAACATACCATCCATCACCTAGTGTTAGTTAACTATACAAACAACAATCCACATAAATTAAAGGGTGATAAATTACAATGCAAAGAAACAAAGAACTAAACTAAAGTCTCAAAGTAAGATCTGGTGTTGCATAACCACCATAAACTGGTCCGATCCCTTCCACGATTTGCGGTGGTGACGTTTCTACCGTTGAAACGACTTCAGCACCAGTTGCAGTCACCTGACGGAAGCTTCCTGGCCAAATAAGCTGATCAGGTCCATAATCCTCCACATATGTAGGCAGTCCCATAAATCCATTGGATTGTCTATGAGGCATGAATGTTTGGTGCTGCGACGAATGAGCTCTAATTTGAAGAGATCTGAATGAACTTCCATGTAAAGGAAAAGCTGCAAGCTGGTTAGGATACCTCTCTGAGAAAATACCCATTCTCATAGCTCTCTTTGCAAGCATCCTCTCTCTTTTGTGCGCGTTCTGATGGCCCCCGAGAGCTTGCGAGCTGAAAAATTTTCTCTGGCAATAGTTGCAAGGAAAAACTCTAGAGATGGCCGCTGGTGTTGCGTTTGATTCGGTTTCATTTGTGCTTTTACAGTCTATTGGTTCAAACTTATCTATGTTTGAGTTGAAGGTTAGACTCAATTCGAGGGAAACTGAAGATGTTTCTGGCATCTTGAGGCTATCCATGACAGGAGATTGAGTTGTTTTTTGGACTGAAATGTTGGAATCAACCTGGCTGCTAATGTCCGAATCACTGTCTTCGTAGACCTCAATTTGCAGGTCTATACTTTTTGATAATGCCATTACAAGTGTTTAGTTGCTAATAAGTTCACAAGACTTTCAAGACTGTTATTGATTCTAGCTGAATCTTTTAGCCTGCCTGCATAGGGATCAATGTTTGAGTCTGTAGTGAAGATTTTATATTAAGATACTCAACGGAAATAAGTAACATTATATCAAGCTTGAAAGGTTATTAAGAAAACCACATTAATGTTGCCCACGATTACTAACGTGCAAACATTTAGATATTTGTCCTAGAGTTTAAGATCTCATATGTTAAGTCTTATTTATAAGATTACCCCAGCTACTTTGAAACAAAGAGATAAATAAAGAGATATCTATAAGTTTTGAAACATATAAAAACATTCAAAGTCAATATTGCATATCTTCTTTCTCTCCTTTGACTATCCTTAATTAGAAACATTTGTTATAATCAGGTTAGAAACTTTTAGGTTTTAAGTTATCTATAAGTCTGGAAGCTATGGTGTGGGAGGATGGGCCGTCACGTCACACGCCACGTCATCGGGAGTGAGGATGTGTCTAAAGGGGGTGGACCAATGGGGTGGAGGATGGGGCTAAAAATATATGTATATATATATGTATGTATGTATGTATGTATAGGTATGCGTGTGAAGGAGGGGCGGACGGAAGGGAGGGGGCGGTGTGGGGGTGCGGCGTCGGGGCTCGCTGGGGCAGGGCCGGCCCCCATACTGTAAGTGCAGTATCCGGTGACTGAAGATATCAGTGTTAGACAGAACTGATAGCAACAGTTAAGGGGGAGTCTGTAAGTGCAGTTCCTGCCGGGTAACTGTGCTTTATCAGTTCTGGTTAAAGGTCAACAAAGTCAAAGCCAAGTCAAGGATTCGGAAGTTTTATCAGTTCCGAGTTTATGATGTTAAACTCGGAATACGTTGATTATCATTGTTGTCCGAATTATTTGTTATGTATCCCGGACAATATGTTTTGTCCGGGTTTAGTCCCTAGTCTATATATATATATGTGTTGTATAGGGTAGATTAGGGCAACACTAGAGAAGCTTTGTGCACCTCTCCTAACTTCTTGTTCCTCTTGGTGTGCACATCCTAGAGAGAGAGAGACTATGTGTTAGTGAGAGAAAGCTTGGTTTAGATCTTAGTGATCTAAACCAACTTGTAGATGATGTATACTCTTTTGGTATGTAATCTGTGATGACTGATTCGTTAATAAAGAGATTCATCTTCTACATATTTCTATCTTGTTCATATTCTGTTCTTCATGTCTTGAATCAAGTGCAATGTTTGATGTTCGTCATCAGTCCGGTGCTTTCACACATACCTTCCGGTCTTAGTTAAAATAGCAGAATTTGATTTCTATATTCAATACAGATTACTAAAGTTATTGTGAGACTAAGAAAACAAATCTATATTGTTTAATTATTTTTTACATATTTTTATTTTAGTTCATGCATATATATTGTTTAGATAAAAGGTCATTAAACTAACTTTTTCATATATATTTTTTTTGTTTTTATGTTTAAACGTTTATCTACACATAGGTCACTAAACTAACTTTTTCATATGTTTTTTTGTTTTTATATTTAAACGTTTATTTACGCATGTATAGGTTATATATACATAATATAACATATACATAACTTGTACATGTGTAAATTGTATAAATAAAAAAAATTTGTTTACATATATATACATATATATAGGGGAAGGTTCAAATGAAAACCAATAGTTATCGCGAAAACTCGAAAACTAACTAAAAGAGACTAAAAAACATACCAAAATCTTTTTTTTTGCATACCAATTTTCGCTATTTTGAACTATCATAATAAAAATTAGAGTAAAATGTCAAAATCCTTCTTCAGGTTTGGTCACTTTTGCCATATTAGTTCAAAAATGAAAATTTTTGTAACTGAATCTCCGAGTTTTTCTTTTTGTTGTCATTTACATCCAAATAACTAACTCAGATAAAATGTATCGTTAACTTCCATGGACGATTTTGGCAATTCTCAAACCTCAAGGACGATTTTGACACATATTTATTATTCTTTTAATTTTACAAATTTTATTTTTATCTTTAAATAAAAAATTATAAATAAAATACATATACATATAAACGCACGCACAAACACGCACACATTTATATATTTACACACTTATTTTTTTTAATTTTCTTTTTTACCTTTAAATAAAAATAACAATAAATTAATAATGTTTGGTACGACAGAAGAGACGGGTGGTACTGATGTTTGCTACGACGGGTCGGCGAGGGGAGATGACGTACGAGTGTCGAGAAAGTGGTCGTCATGGCGGCGGCAGTGGTGGTGGTGGTGGTGATGGAGGTGGAGGTGGAGAAGAGAGAAATATATAAGAGAAAGAGTGTGTATGGTGTGTGTATATACAATGGTGGAGCTTGAACAAAAACTCAGTGGAGTCCGGTTCTTAAATTCCAAATCGGTGAGGGCTGGACTCTTAAAAATTATTTTACACTACAAAATTAAATTCATAAATTCTCGGTAAAATTATCCCTATGAGCGAAAAATTGGTAGCGGTCGGGCTACCCTCGGTCCCAATAAAGCTTTGCCAATGTGTGTATATATATAAAATTATAAATGTTTGTGTATATGTATATATATTATGGTTATTTTTTTTAATTTAAAGGAAAAAAATTAAAAAAATAAGTGTGTATATACACATGTTTGTGTGTGTATATATATACATATATATATATATATTAATAATTGTTTTTTTTGTTTAATTTATCATGTCTAAGTGGTTAAAATAGTATTGAAGCACAAATAAAATTTAATTATTATCTTTGAATCCATAGTTTCATTGTTATATGGTGCCTTTAGTTAAGCAAATGGCTCGTAACTTGTGTTTAATGGATTAACTAATTAACTTTTTTATTGCTTTTTTAATCATAAAAATGTTGGTACAATCTAATACTCATAAAAAAGTATACTTAATGTCATATAGCATTTTTATACTAAAACAAGAAGCTACTTAATGTCAGATGACATTCTCTCATTCAATTCACTATTATTGTTATTGTTATTATTATTATTATTATTATTAATTAATGCAAAACAATAAAAAATTTCTTAACAACTTAATACTAATTAATATTTTATTGTTTACTTAGATATTGATTATTTATTTTGACTCATCTAAAATATGTAGTCAGTTATTAGTAACAATTTTACTTATAATAAACAATTTCAAAATAAAGTCAATGTGACAACACCTTTTTATTCTTTTAAAGGATTTTTTTTTACTATATGTTTAAAACATATATTAAAAAATTATTTTATATTATAATAATAAAAATGGAAAAGAATAGGTTAATCCGATATTTGAAAACCAGTTTAATTCCATGCTTTGAAAACACTTTTAATATTATTAGATCCGTGTAATAAACATGTTTAAGGATATATTATCTTCATAATAATTTTGATGCAAGTCTATACTCACCGGATGTCCTAAATGAAGTTATATGTTTAGACTTGCCAACCCCTTGATAATTACCAAAGGTTAGTGTTCTAGTGACGTTATCAAGAAATATTGATTAAAAGAATGGTTTATGTAATGGAACTCGACTACAAGTCCTATCACTGGGTGATCAGGTTATTGAGGGACTCATATTATCCGGAAATAATATTCACACTTGAATGTTTATCCCTGGATTTCGTTTAATACTGTCAAATAGAAGGATTCCGTTTAAATTGAAAAGATGACAGTTTCCCATCGCGCTATGTTTTGCCATAACGATAAATAAAAGTATAGGACAATTTCTATGTAAAGTTGATTTGTTTCTAAAAGAATCAGTTTTTACACATGACCAACTGTTGTGTTATCTATGGTAAAAAATCACTTATGTAAATTTATGAATAGAATATAAAATTATATAGTTTATAAATTTATACCCTTAAACCCAGTACACGAGTCTAATAATCTAGTTGTATATTATAAATATGTATCTTAACCTGTCAATAAATTTATAGGTTTGTATATAACTTTATGTGAAAAAGTTTATAAATAAGTTTATAAGTCTGTATATACAGTAAAAATTCTATAAATTAATAATCGATAAATTAATAAGCTAGATAAAATTAATAATTTGTCCAGTCTCAACTTAGGACCAGTACAAAATTGGATCCCAATCAATAAGATAATAACTTTTTTGAAATCTCAGTGTATATATATTGGTCCCAACGAAACTATAAATTAATAATTACTAAAAAAATTCCAAATTCTAAGATTGTCTAGTAAAAAACGAATCTATTTTTTTTTGTTGAACTTCAAATCTATCTTGAGTTCGTCTTTAAATCTTCTCATTGCACATTAGAGTTGAGATATTGTCTTGTCGTATTACAACAAAAAGTTGTGAAGAGTCGTTGCCACTTATAATGCACTTAAGAAATATGCATTGAAACTTGTTTATGTAATTTATTTTTTGTTACCATGAACTAACTTTTTGTATTAAAAAACAATAAACTTGACAAATTCAATTAATTTATTAATGTACATTGGATTTAGAAACTTAAAGGTCGTTTGTAAAACCATTTTAAATTAATAAATTATTAACTTATCGATATAATAATATCTTGCTAAATTAATAAAATATCCCGACCCAACATTATTAATTTATAGAGGTTTTACTGTAATATGTTAACTTCTTTGTATGGTTTTTATTATGTATTAATCATTAATAATTAGTATAAATTACTTGCACTATCTCGTGACACCCACGAGAAAGCTACACACATGGCACTATTTGAAAGCGAAGACATTTAATATGCCATACTTTTTTGTAAGATTTTAATTATATATTAATCATAAATAGTTTTTAATATAAGCAACTTTCTCGAGCTTAGGAAACAATCACAGGTCATAACCTAGTGTTATATATATATATACTTGAATTGTTTCGCTAGATATAACTATTTTTATGTTTCTCAATAAATATATATTGGTACAATTAAAAATATATTATTAACTAGTTAGAATTCGTATATTACACAGGTTGAATAAATATAATGTTATATATATTTAATAATAAAAAACTATGTTTAAAAAAAAACTCATGTATTGAAAAGGTTAAAAAATCAACTATTACACGAGTTGAAAAAAATATGAGTACTTTGTTAAATACATACAATTGTTAAGATATGTCGTAAAATAGAAGTTTGATGTGACATTTATGAATTCTGTTAAGTTAATTTGAAAACATTTTTTCAACTCGGTATTAAATCTTTTATGTAATTGATAAATGTTAATTTAGTTAAAGTGTACTTAATCCTTTAAGTATTCTTTTAGCTCCGTTAAGTTAGCTTAAATTGCAATTATAAATATATAAATACATATACAAATTTATATACTATTAATTTGCAACAAGTGAGTGCATTAGTAAGTTGTAAGTTGTGCATTAAGGGTTTGTCTTGCAAGGTGTTATTGTACATTTATATTGTTTGGTTGTAAATTATGCTTAAGTGCTTGTACCTTAATCAAATAATGGTTTCATTACCTTACCAAATTCAATTTCTTATGTATGCATGTATGGTTGTAAGTTGTGATTAAGTGGTTGTACCCTAATCAAATAATGGTTTCATTATCTTACCATATTCAATCGTTTGATCTATTCAAAGTTGTGTTGTTTTATTTGTAAATTATTATTATTTATAATAATCTAATTAATTTAGCCAAAATCTTTTATAAATATAATTCGCAACATATTATGCAATGGTTGTTGTAATGTATGCATTATGGTTTCTATAGTGGTAATGATATATATTATAAATAGATTACGATGAACCTGTCAAACAGGAAAAAATAGACGCGGGTTCATCGTTACGCGCGAGTCCTAGATCAACTTAGTTATTTTATTCTATGTTTTACGTTTCGGTTAATTTCTTTGCATTAACACGCCGCAACTTCAGCGTCGGTGGTCGCTGGCAGTAGTGTAATTAGTGCTCGCCCCCGCCGCAACGCGGGGGTGCTTAATACTAGTTAAAATTAAGAGCTAAAAGTTGAACTTTTTTATTTATACAATCTCTTTTTTATTATTATTTAACATAATGTATTTTTATCATTCAAATCATCCAACCACATTAAATAATCAAAACAAAATAGAAATCACTCATAAAAACAAATATTATCATTATTGTTTCTTTTTTAATATTTTAACAAACATAATTTTAAACTTTAAAATATTTAAAGACTCAAAGAGAATCTTTTAAGTAAAAAAGAAATTAGTTTATTTAGTTATTTGTAGACTAAAAAATAGTTATATGGAAATTAAAATAGTAACCATAATTAAATATTTACTATTTAAATTTAAATTTATATTAAATATCTAAAAACATATTTCTTAATATCATTTTTATTTAATATTATTATTTAATATGAGAAAGAAGCATGAAAACCAACATTTGTATTTATTAGTTATAGAGAAGATTGTAATAAGATGATTTGTATATGATTTTTTATCTGCTCAATTTAATTTGTAATAATATATTTGTCATAAAGTATATTGTGTGAATATAAACTTGTTCGTATATTTATAGCAGTACAATTAAAATCCAGTTTTTTTAAGCACTTCAAGTTAAAAGTTTTAAATGGCAGCAAATTTTTTTAGAATTTGTTGAAAATTTGTTTAAAATTTCAATTATCTTATATGTGATCTATTTATATGTAACTGTAGGAATGTAAAATGGGGCTCAATCAAAATTATTCATCATGGTACCATATGCACGGTTGATGGCATCTAGACAAATAACAGCTTCAAACATGGGGCACAAGTAACCAAACTATATCATGTCAAGTGAATATACATATAACCTTAGGTATCTTTCTTGATTTCAGCAGGCTAATTTATAGTCTTTTCATGGATTTTGATTTTTCCATGGCTTTTTGTTGTATTTCTTAGGTTTTTTTATTGATTTACTGTTGTAATTAGTATTCATGTTTAAAAAGGTCACTACAAAAGTAAATCAATCAAGAGATACTAAAAACATGATGTAAATAGCCCTAAAGATATAACGAAAGGGCGATCACGCTTTTGTTTCTTCCACAACACACTCGCAGTTGCAAAGATGCAGGTGTTAAGAAGAAGCTAAAGACTAGAAAAGGCAGAAAGCAAGAGATTAATATTATGTAATAAGACTCACCAGTTGCTTTAAGCCTTCTTTGTGGCCCTCCTCGTACCTAGGATGATATCAATGCATCACCGCCTTGTCTTGTCTTGTGTTCAAATCATATGGAGGAAGAGAAGATCAGAAGATGATCCTGAAACTGAGAAAAAAGAGAGAGAGATGTGATGTAGAAAGTGAAGATAGTGGAGGTGTGGGGTGCATTGGTGGGACGTCAAGATGTTCACTACCAGCCTAAAAAGGAAAATAAAAGGTATATAAAGCCTGTATAGATCCTAATATAACATGAGATATCTGGCACCACCATACATAAATATATAATTAATTAAACTTTAGGGTGTCAGATAACTACAGTTAACTAGACTTTGGAGACATCAAACTTGAGTTTGATGAATACTAGGTTTGTATGAGTTGATGATGTTAAAGAAAGTAAAAGTACGTATCCTGTGTTTTTGGTGCCGTTTCCCAAGCCCTAACAGCTAGTTGCTGTTTTCCAGTGAGGACACCAACACCAGCAAACGAAACAAACCCATTTAGTAATGACAAAATAACTTCAACCCACATCATGTATGTGAAAAACACGATATCTTTATAAACTGAACAAGTAGGTACAAAAGCTTCAAGCAAAAACAGGAATCAAATATGGTATAAACACATTTTACAATCAGCGAATAACAGGGCAGATCATCAACCGATGATTCTACACAATATGATGAGCAGCAGCAAAACAAGGGACTCTCGAATTGCAGGAAGGAGCAAAAAGCGCTTTGGGGAAATGTTCTAGAGAGCAAGAGAAGACTGCAACAATGATTGTGTTTCCCAGCTGATGTAGCGGCTGGGATAAATACTCGAGAAAACCCTAAAAACGAGCCCAAGACTCCAAGCAGCAACAACCCAAGAGAAAATAAAGAGACCAAACCTTTATAAGCAGCTCATTCTTCATAAGCAGCCCAAACGCATCTCAAATCAAAACACAGCAAAAAAAGGAGAACAAATATGAGAATATTGAATTGAAAGAAATATAATTATTTATATATTTTAACCCCCCCCCCCCCCCCCTCAATTCAATACTTGAAACAATCAAACATGTTAAAGAGAGAACAAGCCTTTTCATGAGGACTTGTAGACAACCCTTCTATAAGAATGTCGGCAGCCTGATCCTCTGATTTGATACCCATAGTTTGAATAACGCCTTTAGAGATTTTTTCCCTTAAGAAATAAAGATCTATTTCAAAGTGTTTTGTGCGTTCATGAAATACGGGATTGGCTGCTATAGAGATAGCAGCCGTGTTATCACAAAATAACTGAATAGGCATATTAACGTCAACCTTTAATTCTTTTAATAAGTTTGAAATCCACATAACCTCACATGTCGCAGCACACATTGACCGATATTCTGCTTCAGCGGAAGATCTTGAAACGGTGGACTGGTTTTTACTTTTCCATGAAACGAGATTATTTCCTAAAAAAAAACATAGAACCCAGTAATAGACTTTCGAGACCCTAAACATTTAGCCCAATCTGAGTCAGAGAAGGCCTTCATACCCAAAGAGTCCCCCCCCCCCCCCCCCTGAAATAGAATCCCTTTTCCAAGAGCACATTTTAAGTATCTTAACAGTCTTAAAGCAATTTTAAAGTGAGCTTGAGTAGGCGAATGCATAAACTGACTAAGATAATGCACAGAGTATGCAATATCTGGTCTAGTGTGAGAAAGATAAATTAATTTTCCAACAAGTTTTTGATAAACAGTTATGTTGGTTAAAGGTTGATTATCTTTCTCACATAAATGGGTCAAAACATGATTGGGTTCAATGGGGTAACTGACTGGTTTACAACCAGTCATACCAAATTCAGCAAGTAAATCCAAACAATATTTTCTTTGAGTTAAACATAACCCAGCAGTATTTCTAACAACTTCAAGACCCAAAAAATATTGCAATTTTCCCAAGTCTCTTATTGAAAATTTTGACTTAAGTAAAAGTTTGATTTCATTAACTTGTTTTGGACAACTACGAGTTATAATAATATCATCCACGTAGACAAGAAGAATAATAAAATTTGAGTCTTTTGTCATAACAAACATGGAATGATCACACTTACTTTGTTCAAAACCAAGATTAAGAAGAACAGAAACGAATTTTTCGTTCCACATCCTAGGAGCTTGTTTTAAGCTATAAAAGGACTATTTTAATCTACAAACTTTAGTCCCGACAGATTGATCATAACCATCAAGCAGACACATATAAATTTCTTCATTGAGCTCACCACAAAGGAAGGCATTATTAATGTCAAGTTGGAATAATTCCCAGTTAGAATGGACAGCCATGGATAAAACACATTCATAAAAATTTATATGACAGGTGAAAAGGTATCAAAGAAGTCAATGCCTTCTTTTTGGCTTAACCCTTTAGCAACAAGTCTAGCCGTGTATCTCCTTATTTCACCATTAGATTTATATTTTATCTCATAAACCCACTTACATCCAATAGGTTTCCTATTAGGTGGTAAATCAACAATTTCCGAAGTGTCATTTTTATGTAATGCTTCAAGTTCTAAGTTCATAGCATCAACCCAATTACTATCATTTTTTTGCTTCAAAATAGTTTTTAGGTTCACAACTTTTGTTAAGAACAGAAGCAAAACACAGACCTTCAAGGGACAAGTTAGCATAATTTAAGACCCTTTCTAAACCATATTTAACCTTCCCATCAATCACAAAATCATCAAGTTTAGACGGAAATTTGATGTTTCTAGAAGACCTCCTAAGAGTAGTGCTTGGTTGATCCTCAATTCCTCCATCAGAATTGTTATTCTCTTGATATTCAGTATCATGCTTAGCCCTATCTGGTCTAGATTCTTCATTACTAGGTTGCTGATTATCAGCCATCCCTAAAGTAACTTCTGAATCCGTCCCAGACTGCTCAGATCCATGACCTGATGAAGTGCTTGTTTGAAAATTCTCATCATTGGGAGTTGGGTCAACGTTAGGGCTTTGGGTATAGTTTAAATCAGATAAATCAAAGAAATTTAAGGTATTAATTTCAGAAGAAGTATCAAGATCAAAAGACATTTTCTTTTCTTTAAAAAGGAAACACGGTTTCATAAAACCTGATATCCCTAGAATAAAACATCAATTTTTGATCAAGACTCCAAAGTTTATACCCATTTTTTTTTCATTTGAATATCCAATCATGACACATTTTTCAGCATGTATGCTAAACTTATCAGAATTATTTAACACCGTGCTGAAACAAAGACACCCTATCACCCTAAGTTGACTTAATACAGGAGCAAACCAAACACTAGGTCATATGGAGACTTTCAATTTAAAACTGATGAAGGGGTCCTGTTAATTAGATAAGCCGCAGTTAGTACACATTCAGACCAGAACTTAAGAGGGAAACCACCTTGAAAAAGTGAAGTTCTAGCCACGTTTAATAGATGTCTATGTTTTCTTTCAACAACCCCATTTTACTGTGGGGTATGAACTCATGAAGTTTGATGTAAAGTACCATTTTCATAGCAAAAATTATTCATTCGTTTATTTATGAATTCAGTACCATTGTCACTCCTAAATATTTTAACAGTTTTGCTGAACTGAGTTTTAAGCATAATATAAAAGCCTTTAATATTGTAAAAGACTTCATCCTTTGACTTCATGAGATATACCCACACAGCTGTAGTAAAGTCATCCACAGAAGTAAGAAAGTATCTAAAACCATCCCTACTTGGAACCCTATAGGGACCCCAAACATCAAGGTGACCTAGGTCACCTAACAATTTAGATTTATGGCCACTTAAGGGAAAAGGTTCCCTATGTTGTTTAGCCCTATGACAAGTTTCACAAGGTGCTAATTTAGTGCTAATTTTAATATTTAATTTATTCTTAAAACATACAAAACAGGTTGAGCAGGATGTCCTAACCTAGCATGCCAAAGATTAACATCACAACTAGCATTACACACCTTATTTGAAACAGACGAACTACCACAGAAGTATAGACCATCAAACTGATTACTAGTCACTAGGACTTTCTTTAGATGAGAATCCTGGATATAGCAATTATGTTCACCAAAAGAAACAGTAAGCTTACAATCTCTAGCAAGTTTATGAACAGAGATTAAGTTGACACAGTAGCTAGGCACAACAAACACATCATAAAGAATAACTTTGTCACTTAATTTAATATCACGAGTTTTAGTTACCAAGGCACTGGTGCCATTAGGGTGTTTAACTTTAATATTAAATTCAGTGACATCCTTTTGATTAATAAGACAATCACCAGTCACTACCATATGTTGGTTTGCACTAGAGTCAATTATCCATCCTACCTTTTTCCCATTGTCAAAAAAGTTTGAAAAACAGTAGACAAGTTTAAATTCACAAGTAGGTTTGGATGAAACATTGACAAAACTATTTAGACATATAGATTTTGCACACATACCAGCAAAGTTACTACCCTGAGTGTCACCCTTAGGTTTGTCATTCAAGAGACTAAGCAGCTGAGCTACCTGATCATTTGTTAGTGAACTCACACCAGAAGAGGTATCAGTGGATCAGCAGTAACATTATTACTAACCTTGTTACCTTTGTTTCCACCAGGTTTTGATTTTATCCAAGAAGGATAACCAACAAGTTCAAAACACTTCTCAATGGTATGACCAATCTTATTACAATGAGAACATTTGAGATTAGGATTAGGAGTTTTTACACCTTTTTTCTTTAAATCAATAGTTTGATTAGCCCTAGCAGCAAAGCCAACAACACTATTAGGGGTTTTATCAGAAAAAAAATTTTGAGTGTAAATGAGACACTTCTCTAGATATGACTTCAAAGGCATCCTTCACAGAAGGAAGAGTTTCTCGAGTTAATAAATTTGTTCTCACAGACTGATATGAACTATCAAGACTCATCAAGAATTGCATCAACTTTATAAGATGATTAAAGTCATTAAACTGTTTAGATGCATCACAAGAACAGGCAGGTAAGGCAAGTAATTGATCTAATTGCTTCCACATACGATTCAACTTATGATAATATTCTGAGACAGGCATACCATTTTGACTAAAAGATTTGATTTTTTTTATATAGATTAAACACAACAGAACCGTCTATCTTATCATAAGTTTCTTTTAAATCTTTCCATACATCAGAAGCAATTTTAGAGTAAACCAAACAAAGATATAATTCCACAGACACAGAGTTAAGAATCCATGTAAGAACAATAGAGTTGCATCTATCCCATTGTCTGCCCAAGACCTCATCAGTTTTTGACCTAGGACAAGTACCATCAACAAACCCTATCTTATTCTTAACTTATAAAGCAAGATACATGGCATTGGACCAGATACTATAGTTTTCTGACCCTTTAAGTTTTACGCTGACTATAAATAAATTGGCAGAGTCACTACGGTGAAGGAACAATGGATCACCAGCATCTATTTTGCTAACCAGGGTAGCACTAGGGGATGTCATAGCATCAGTAGTAATAACAGTATCATCACCAGGATAAACAATAACAGAAAACAATTACTAATAACAGGTAAAGACAAACAGCAGGAAACAGATAAGGGCAGAAAATAAGCAAACAAAATAAGAAACACAGAGGACAACGAAGCCTGAATAGAGGTCCGATCAGAGGTTCATCACTCAAAGGTGCCTCCGCAGACGATATTCAGGGAGCTTTGACGCGCAAACTAAACAAATGCAACAGAGTGGGCCCTCTCTGTATCCCAAATTCAAACCAGTCTTGCTAAACCCGACATCAAAATGACTAGACACATTGACTTAGTGATGCAAGGAAGTAAAAAAAAATAATAAGGAATAGAGATAGAACAATCTCACAGTGGGTGCGTATAACTCCGGTAATCACACTTGTAACCTTCACTTAGGGTTATGAGTCTGATTATAAGAAAAGAAAACTAGTGAAAGTTCTATTGGTTTGCTCTATAACAGAGACCAATGAGAACCCCTTCAATAGGCACGTAAAAAACCCTAGATAGGGTTTCAATCTTCTGACAGTCACGAACACCAAGCACCGATCAACCGAATCGGAAGAACCACCAACCACACATACACGCAAACCCTAGATTTAGGGTTTCAGTCTTCACGATCAAAACAGGGATAACTTCAAGCGGATGATCAGGAATCGGCGGATTCACTTGTACCACCAAGACTCCTTAGATCTTCAACCACAACCCTAGATCCAAACGGACCTGTTCTTCAATACGAAGCAGCACCGGAAGTGAACGAACACCACCGAGCTGATTATGGCTCTGATACCATGTGAAAACACGATATCTTTATAAACTGATCAAGTACGTACAAAAGCTTCAAGCAAAAACAGGAATCAAATACGGTATAAACACAGTTTACAATCAGCGAATAACAGGGCAGATCATCAACCGATGATTCTGCACAATATGATGAGCAACAACAAAACAAGGGACTCTCGAACAGCAGGAAGGAGCAAAAAGCCCTTTGGGGAAATGTTCAAGAGAGCAAGAGAAGACTGCAACAATGATTGTGTTTCCCAGCTAATGTAGCGGCTAGGATAAATACTCGAGACAACCCTAAAAACGAGCCTAAGACTCCAAGCAGCAGCAGCCCAAGAGAAAATAAGGAGACCAAACCTTTATAAGCAGCCCATTCTTCATAAGCAGCCCAAATGCACCCTAAATCAAAACACAACAAAAAAAGGAGAGCAAATATGAGAATATTGAATTGAAATAGATATAATTATATAATTATATATATATATATATATATATATATATATATATATATATATATTTCGAGGGACGATGAATAGTAAATATATTTTTTTAATAATATATATTTTTTTAATATTTTATTATTTAATATATTATAATAGTTTATTATTATAATTACTTTCAGTAACATATTTTTCTTTTTTTAAACATCTATTTCCTTTACATTTTATTAATAATTGTTTTGTCTTTTTTTTAACATATATTAATTTATCGATTAATTTGATACTTTTTTAATAAGTTACGTTTATAACTTTTTTCTAAAAAATTAAGTACGTAGTTGTGCTTGATTTCTCTCCCTGACATTCCGTTATTAGTTTTGTTAAAACGAGGTTATATTCAAAATAAAGTATTTATTTGGTATTATAAAACGGTACAATGATAACTAAATCGTTCTAATGGGTTGACTTCCTAAACAACATGTTTTATTTTCAAATCACATTTGTTTTACATTATCAATTGCTCGGTTTCGCCGCAACGCGCGATATAAAAAAAACTAGTTATTTATATATTTTAACAATGTACTAGCATTCTTTGCAATAATTAATAGGAACTAATTTGGTAAATTATTTAAATTGTATTATTATCATTAATAGGTAGTTAGTGAGGAGATATTCTCTCCTTGATTATAGCTTAATTTGTGTGTATATATGGTTATGTTGAAAAAGATCAAATCAACCATTTTCACTCTTTCATGGTATCAGCCTAATTGGCGATCCCTTCTCCCCAATTATCTCCTTCTTTCCCTTACCTGCCCACCGCCTTCCCTCTCCTCCTTCCGCCATGGCCGGAACTTCTGACTCCTCTCTCACATCCCTCAATACCATGCTTCATCTCCTTACCATCAAACTGTCCTCTTCCAACTTCCTTCTATGGAAGAACCAAATCTTCCCTCTCCTCTCTTATCTCGGCCTTCTCGGCCACATAGATGGCTCCTCCACTTGCCCATCGGAAACCGTTAAGACTAATGACAAGTCCGAACCTGAAGGGGTAAGGTCCCAAAAACCTCATAAAAAGGATTTGAGACCATACCATAAACTAACCTTTCTAGCCTTTCGACCTTGCGCGGCCGCGCACTGGTCCTACTAAAGGAACAAAAAAATCAGTAACTTACAGTCGCGCGCCCAAAGGATAACATAAATCCTTGCGCCTTCTCCCATTCAACAAAGGATTAAAAAGCCTTTGTCCAATACTTCCGCCACAACGTCCAGACTTAGATATTATTTTACCCAGGCTTGGGGTTTATTTGTCTGTGTCCACACAATAAGATATCACACTGGATTGCAGCAGTAATCTTCTAGAAAGAATACAATCATGCACCACCCAGACGGTTATAACCGTCTGGACACGTGTCATCACCACAGACAACCCTGGAATCACAACGAAGGCATGCAATTGGAGAGTAATCTCCAATTAATCACTTTCCACGTGGCGATTCCCCAGCCACAGATCAAACCACGATCCGTGTGCATTCACATCGGATCGAGGCTAATTGACGTCAGATCAAAGAACTCAAACGGAGGAAAAATAACCGCTACGGTGTTAAGCATTTTCCGTTATCTTTTCAATAACAGGTTTTCCCTCCCAAACTCCCGGTTATAAATAAGAGAACTGTTCAGGTATAAACTCAGATCACTCTCACTCCTCAAACACTTATCTTCTAACTTGTCCATTTTTATGACAGGTGAAAAGGTATCAAAGAAGTCAATGCCTTCTTTTTGGCTTAACCCTTTAGCAACAAGTCTAGCCGTGTATCTCCTTATTTCACCATTAGATTTATATTTTATCTCATAAACCCACTTACATCCAATAGGTTTCCTATTAGGTGGTAAATCAACAATTTCCGAAGTGTCATTTTTATGTAATGCTTCAAGTTCTAAGTTCATAGCATCAACCCAATTACTATCATTTTTTTGCTTCAAAATAGTTTTTAGGTTCACAACTTTTGTTAAGAACAGAAGCAAAACACAGACCTTCAAGGGACAAGTTAGCATAATTTAAGACCCTTTCTAAACCATATTTAACCTTCCCATCAATCACAAAATCATCAAGTTTAGACGGAAATTTGATGTTTCTAGAAGACCTCCTAAGAGTAGTGCTTGGTTGATCCTCAAACACTTATCTTCTCCGATACCAATACTTATTCTCACGCCGGAGTCGGGTCAAGGAGAGAACTATCTTCTCCCCTTGACGAGGCTAACGGTGTTCTTTTTTGCAGAATCACCGGAGAAGGAATTCCATTACAACTGAATCAACCGAGAGAGAGCTAACCTTTTATGCGGATTCAAACCCCCTAACTATCTCGGTTCCGACCATTTAGTTAGTGTTTCTTCATTGGCGCCCACCGTTTTCTCAGTTTTTCTAGTTTCTACCTCGTTTCGATTCAGTTCATTCTATTTTCTGTTTTTTGCACATGGCAGAAAATTCGTCATCTCTCCGGCAACCTGGTCCTCGACCAAACGTCGGAAACAATTTACCGATAGAAGGGATCGTAGAGGAAGCCTCAGACGATAACGAGGTTCAGTCTCATCGAGCAAATGACCCTGTTACCCCAGGAATGTTACCAGCAAATCCTGCACAGTCAATCTTACCCCCAGGAGAAACTCCGATATCATGGTATGTCCGGTCCCAAGGAGCATTAAACGCAGTATACTCACAGTTATGTGCTCAAACTGCTCCTGTAACCCAATCCCGGAGGCCGGGATCAAGAGCTCATGCCTCTCAGCGAGAAGAGTCAACTTACGATGATACAAGCAGTTACCGAAGACAACATCATGATGAATTTCGTCCTCGTCAAAGACAATCGGTTCATGATAGGTTGGGTTCCCAACGGGACGCTCACACCGATGAATCCGATCGAACATACCGTTTGAGTGAAAACACCAGCGTATTCAACAGACTACAGCCAAATTATAACAAATGCAGGCCCCGAGCGGTTTATAACCCTGAGGCCGAGCATAACTATGATCTAGTTTATCGCCCGGATGAAGCGGCAGAAAACTCGAAGTTCATATTAGAGATAGCTCTGGCTCCGTTGGAAAGGGCCAAATTACCATCTAACGTTGGGAAATTCAATGGGTTAACTGACCCCGATGATCATCTAAGAGTATTCACCAGCGCAGGGTTGGTTGGCGGTTGGACCCTTCCGCTGTGGTGTCATTTGTTTGTGCAAACACTAACTGGCCCAGCGCGAATCTGGTTTGACAACCTACCAACAGGGCAGATCGAGTCGTGGAAGGATCTGCGAAGAAAATTTTTAACACACTTCAGCCAACAAAGGCGGTCAAAACGTGATACATCCGACGTCATGAACATCTGGCGCCGTGATGATGAGAATCTGGAAGATTTTATTACCAGATACAATAAGGAAGTGTTAGAAATTGGAGGTGTTAGCGAACAACTAATCCGTGCTCAGTTTAAGTACGCGGTTAGGTGTGACGACATGGTCAAGGTGTTATCGGGAACAGAGGGCCTCCCCACGAGTTGGGAAAAGATAATGGCGGCGGCCAAGGTTTATGCGCAGACCGAGAAAAATCTTACTACAAACAGGCCACCACCACCACACAACAGGCCGGCAGACTTAAGCGCAAATGGAAAGTACAAAAAGTCATGGCGCGAAGCATCAGGAAGTCGATCCGCAGAAGACACCCGCACAACAACTAACAAGTTCTCGGCGCAAAGAGAAAGCAGACACGAAAATAGGGAGAGACAGTGGACTCCCCTAACGAAAACCCCAGCAGAGGTACTAAGTACCGAGGATCACCAATTCAAACCCCCGATTCCAATGAAGAGTAAACGTGGTCAAGACCCGACGCAGTACTGCGAATATCATAAGGATAACGGGCACACCACGAACAACTGTATATCTCTGCGCACGGAAATCGAAAAGGCTCTCAAGAATGGAGAACTTACGCATTTGCTCCAGAACATGCGCAAGGAGATTAAACAGATTACTCGGGGAGAAGAAAGCTCAAGCAAACGGGCTAAAACTTAAAGAACTCCATACGTTTTCCGCGGAAAAGACACGACTTATTAAAAGTGGCGGAATTATCAGGGAGTAAGTTAAGTTCCATTTAATTATCCAAAAAACTTTGTAACGCCTCTGAGCATTATCCATGAATAAAATTACAAAGTTTCTATTATTTTTGTGTTTACAAAATGCATGCAATTCCTTTTTAGTAAGAGCAAAAACATTATGGTAGTATAACACAAAGCTCCATGCGCGGTCAGTGATCACGTCACAAACGACCATAAACTCATACATGAGCTTCATACCAACTTTATTCGCCTTACTCAAAACAAAAGTAATTGTACTCATGCAAAATATTGTAAAGACATATTAACAAAATAAATAGAAACATACTATGTTTGGCGTACAAATACGTCCTGAGAGGTTCAAGGCACAGTAGTGTTTAAAACCCTTGCGCAACAGCGCACCATCAAAACAAGGATCAACATCCTACATAGAAAAAATTGTTCAAATACAATTTCACCCTACTCTAAATCTTCTCCCCCATCCGGAAAGATTTCTTTAAGTTGCGCAACGTGATCATCTGATTGCAGCGCCACATTTATCAACTCCATCACTGGCAGTTACAAGTTATTAAACTCTGTCTTCATAGCAGCAAGCGCACTGGAAGTATTAACACCAAAGGTAGCAGACTTGCTATCATCCCAGGTAACCTGTAAAGCACTATTCACATGTTGGGAGCATTCCGCATACCCTTGCGCATAACCATCTCGTCGCGCAGCAACCATCAAATTAGCAACAGTTTTGTCCAGTTCTTCAGAGTTTAATACAGATTCAGCAACCTATAACATCAGATAAAGATAAGATCGAAGCAAGAAAAGCGCATACATGAACAAAAAGAAAGAAGGTACTTACACAAGCAATCCCGCGATCTTTTAACCAGGCCATATCATTCTTCAAAGGTTCGAGCTCGCTTTCCGCTGAAACCCGCGCCATTTCTGAATTCTCCAGTTTCTCTTCAGCCTCAGTTAAACGGCGGGAGGTTTCAGTATTCTCGGAACGCGCAAGCTCCAGATCCTTCTTCAATTGTTCCTGGTCAGAAACCAAAGCGGTAAGTTCCTCTAATTCTTTATCTCTAACGGCAAGAGTGGCTAAAGCTTGTACCTCCCGTTGCTCACTTCGTTCCCTATGAGAACGCGCCTCCATCAACATAGCGTCCATATCAACTTTTTCTTTCTTCAATCTTTCTACCTCCGCATCTTGATTCTTCAGATTTTCAACCTCAGCCTTGAGGTTATTTATGATATTGCGAAGGTTTGCCTTCTCGGCATTATCTTTCTCAGAAATTCTTCTCCAATTTTTGCGCTCCTCAGATAAAAGCGCAGCTTCGGCTTCAGCTTTCCTTTTCCAACCAGACACTGACCATTCTTCAGTCTTGCGCTCCGCTTCAAATTTAGCTTGCTCAGTCTCTAACTTAGCTTTCAACTGAGCCACATGTTTTTCATCTTTTGCAAACTTCCTTTGTGATGCTACAAAGGATGCTCGCTCTTTATGCATACTATACCACTCACGCACTATACGGTGAGTAGTAGAAACATGAGAAGCAGTTTCTGCAAGATAAGACTGATAGGTCTGTTCATAAGGCTGGTTTTCCTGAAATTTAACCTCGCCAGGCGGAAGTATCCCCTGCAACCAATCTTGGCATACACGCCAATCCGAGAAGGTATCTCCTTTCTTCACATTCCAAACAGGAACATGAGGATCAGCAGCGTCTTTCTCCGCATACGTCCGGTAATAATACTCTCCCAGGGTTTCTTCTGGACGAATTGGAGATTGCTTCTCAACACCAGCAGATGAACCTGCTCCCCCAGCAGTGGCTGTTTCAATATGATCTGGTATAGATTTAGAAGGTTTAGGGGGAGAAGATTGAATGTTTTCAGCAGTTTCTTTTTCTGGGGTCAGTGGATTATCAGCATCATCTACCACACCCGGCTCAACAATTTGTTCAGTCTCTATATTAGCACCAACAGGCTCCTCCGCCTCAATAGTCTTCTCAACACCTTCCTCAGCTATCTCCGAAGACTCTAACGGGTCTGTACCGACAGCGCGCGGCGGGGAAAGGGGAAGTTCTTTATCAACCACAGTTGGAATGTCTACAGGAACAGGAGAAATAGGAACTTCTGGACAAACAAAAGTCTGTAAAAATCCTATCTGCTCAAAGGAAACAAAGAAAAACAATACTTACCAGGAAGGGATTCTGAAACAAAAGCATTAAGGTTTCCTTTTCTGGTAATTTTCTTCCTCTGCACTTTCTTGGGAGGCTGACCCTCCGCATCAGCATCAGCTTGCTTTCTCTTACCGGCCTTCCTATGAACCAAACGATCGGGACTGGAATCCAGATCGATAGGCTCATTTGGGTTGGAAGGAGGAATATCGGCAGAATGCTTCGGTTCTGGCTTCGGTTCCCGCATGGTCACTACAGGAGCAAGACCCTCCAACGAGTCAGAAACCACCACATAGTCACACCTGGAAACAGAAGAACGGCGCGTACCTTTCTTCTCTCCAGCATTTTTCGCTTTCAAAGGTTGAGTCTTAACAGTTTCACTCCTCTTCGGCGCAGAAGTGGACGTAGCGGCGCGTTTTTTCTTCTCAGGGCCTATGCCCAAATTCAACAACTCACCTACAAAAAAGTGCAAGACAGAGAAATTTACTCAAAGCAAAAAAGAAAAAGAAAAAACAGATTTAAACTCACCAGCACCAGCTGCCGGTTGAGCAGATAGGTCCGCATCCTGTGGAAGCACAAAATTCTTCACAATACGGTGATACCAGAGCTCTTCTTCAGGTTTCTTCTTGATAGTCCCCATTCTTCCGCCTTCCCTCTTGAAAGCAACAACATATAGAGAAACAACTACATTGAAGGGAAAGCAGGTCAAAAAAAAAAAAAAAAAAAAAAAAAAAAAAAAAAAAAAGAAACACAAGAAGAAGAACAGTGACAAAACCCCAATACTTACTATGACCATCCTCGGTGTACACGGGTTTATCATCACGTTCCATCTTCCAATTCAAACTCATGCCGGCTCCGACTAGAGCTTTCTCCGGCAAAGCAATATTAGGAACATCCTTCAGATCTTGGTACCAATTCTCATCAACAGGAGTCTGAATTGATTCAATCGGAACATCGTCCTTCCCTCTTAGCGTCATTTTCATCGGAATCACTCCAGCTTTGATGAAGAAAAATTTCTGTTTCCAATCATGAAATGATTTTGGGGGCTGATGAAGAATTTTCTTTGCAGAAGCCCTCTGAACAAATGAGTAAAACCCTTGGGTACAGTGCATCTGATAAAAAACCCTAAATCGGGGAACGGTTGGCTCCACATGCATCGTTCGACATACAAATTCAAAATGGCGAACCCTAACCATACCAATAGGGTGAAGTTGGGAGATATGCAGATTGTAGAATCCAAGAATTTCAAGGAAAAATCTCGTAACAGGCAAACGAAAGTTACCATCGCAGAAAAAATCCCAAAAAAGGGTAATATACCCTGCCGGAGCATTCGCTGCCGTTTGCCCTTCTTTAGGATACAAGGCACCCCAGTTCTCCGGGAATTTAAGATTCTGGATTAAACCCTCAAAAGACGCCCTGGGCCACTTCAATGGTGGAAGTTCAGTCGACATCTCTTCAACAAGATCCTCTTGACGTTCTCCGGTTGACATAAGCAGGGGAATGACGGAAAGTTGTTCTTAAGAACAAGGAAAGGGGAAAAGTTTTCAAACGAGACAATGATTACACAGAAGGGATCACCCAAACGATTATATACCCATCGCAATAAATAAGCATCGGTAACCGTCGCAGTACTGTTCCGGGTATCACGATTACCCAGGCAACAGAAAAAGCAGATGTCAGAACATACACGCGTTTACACGCGCGCGTGTAAGACACGAATGGTAAAAAACAACTGACAATGACAGGTTGTCAAAATCAATTTACTGATATAATGTCAAGTCAAAGATTTTTTACAAAAAATCTTTACAAACTAAGTAAATTCAAATCTTCTCAGAAAAGATTTCTTATTTTTTCGCGCCCAAAAAACATTTCCCTCTCATAAGTCCAGTGCTCCACTTACTTGCATAAGTACAACACTAGACTGGGGGGACTTGAAGGGGTAAGGTCCCAAAAACCTCATAAAAAGGATTTGAGACCATACCATAAACTAACCTTTCTAGCCTTTCGACCTTGCGCGGCCGCGCACTGGTCCTACTAAAGGAACAAAAAAATCAGTAACTTACAGTCGCGCGCCCAAAGGATAACATAAATCCTTGCGCCTTCTCCCATTCAACAAAGGATTAAAAAGCCTTTGTCCAATACTTCCGCCACAACGTCCAGACTTAGATATTATTTTACCCAGGCTTGGGGTTTATTTGTCTGTGTCCACACAGTAAGATATCACACTGGATTGCAGCAGTAATCTTCTAGAAAGAATACAATCATGCACCACCCAGACGGTTATAACCATCTGGACACGTGTCATCACCACAGACAACCCTGGAATCACAACGAAGGCATGCAATTGGAGAGTAATCTCCAATTAATCACTTTCCACGTGGCGATTCCCCAGCCACAGATCAAACCACGATCCGTGTGCATTCACATCGGATCGAGGCTAATTGACGTCAGATCAAAGAACTCAAACGGAAGAAAAATAACCGCTACGGCGTTAAGCATTTTCCGTTATCTTTTCAATAACAGGTTTTCCCTCCCAAACTCCCGGTTATAAATAAGAGAACTGTTCAGGTATAAACTCAGATCACTCTCACTCCTCAAACACTTATCTTCTCCGATACCAATACTTATTCTCACGCCGGAGTCGGGTCAAGGAGAGAACCCTCTTCTCCCCTTGACGAGGCTAACGGTGTTCTTTTTTGCAGAATCACCGGAGAAGGAATTCCATTACAACTGAATCAACCGAGAGAGAGCTAACCTTTTATGCGGATTCAAACCCCCTAACTATCTCGGTTCCGACCATTTAGTTAGTGTTTCTTCAGAACCAAACCCAGCCTATACCCTCTGGAAAGAGGCGGACCAGAAGGTTATTTTGCTTCTCCATTCCTCTCTCACGGAGGAATCCATGGCAGAAGCTATTGGACTCACCACTGCGCGCCATATCTGGTGTGCACTTGAAGCTGCTTACAGCCACCATTCTATTGAACGGATGCATACGCTCCGTGACTCCCTTCGTCAACTCACGAAAGGGCAGTCCTCTGTGGCCGAGTATAGTGGAAAATTCAAATTCATTTGTGAGCAATTATAGGCAATCGACCATCCCGTCAAAGACCATGATAAACATCACTGGTTCTTATGTGGTCTCGGTGCTGGCTTCGAAAACTTCTCTACCTCTCAACGCGCCATCACTCCTCATTCCTCTTTTCGTGACCTGCTAGCTCAGGCAGAAAATCATGAAATGTTCCTCCAATCGATCCATGTCAACCCTCCCCCTCAAGCTGCCTTTATCGCTCGGGATCATCGTCCCGGCTCATCTTCCCGTTCTGGTCATGACTCCAATCACCGTGGTCACTCTCGTCAGCCCGCTAATCGTGGTCGATCTAATGGCAATCGTCATGCTCCGAATTGCCAACTATGCAGAAAGGAAGGACACTATGTCGGGTCATGCCCCAGCCTTGCCTCTTTTGCTCAGAAAGCTGTCCCGATCGATGCTAAATTGGCACAAGCCTTTCACGCACAGTGCGATATCTTTCCGGAATCTCCGGATTGGACAGCGGATACGGGTGCCACTGGTCACATAAGTGCTAATGCCACTGGCCTTGCAAATGTTCACCCGACTAATGGTAATAATTTCGTCACATTCGGTAATGGTCTTTCTTCACCTATTACTCACACCGGTACGGCCAGGGTTGATAACACTTTTACGTTATCAAATGTCCTTGTTGTGCCCAATCTCACGAGGAACTTGCTTTCTGTCAGTAAATTAACTAATGACTCTCCTGTAGATGTGTTGTTTTCTAACACGTTCTTTCTTATTCACGACCGAAAAACCAAGGTGATCCTTGCTCGGGGAACATGTGAAAACGGCCTCTACATCCTCTCTCAGAGTCATAAAGCCCTTGTTGCTGCTTTGCAAGTTCCGCATCTTCGTGCATCCGTGGAGAAATGGCATAGTCGTTTAGGCCACGTAGCCTTTGATGTTATTTTTCAGTTAAATAAATTCGGTCATTTGTTTGTTACTTCTTTATTACGGAAACCGGGACATTGTTCATCTTGTCAATTATCTAAATCTCATCGTTTGCCTTTTATTGAAAATGATAAACATGCCACTAATGTTCTTGATTTGATGCATTGTGACCTTTGGGGCCCCGCACCCGTTCCATCCACCGATGGATACCTATACTATGTTATATTTGTTGATGACTTCTCTCGATTCACATGGTTCTATCCACTAAAAGCAAAATCAGAATTTTTTAACGTTTTTAGTGTATTTTTACCATTTGTTACAAATCAATTTTCATGCACCGTCAAAGCCTTCCAAAGCGATGGTGGCACCGAATTCACCAACAATAGAGTTCAACAACTCTTATCACAACATGGTATTCACCATCGTGTGTCATGTCCTCACACCCCCCCCCCCCAACAGAATGGAAGAGCCGAGCGTAAGCATCGACACATCACTGAAATGGGCTTAGCGATGCTATTTAACTCGCACTCTCCAGCAAAGCTTTGGGTCGATGCATTTTCTTCGGCCACCTTTATCATCAATAGGCTCCCGTCACCCGTTCTGTCAAACAAATCTCCATTCGAGATCTTGTTTCACAAACCACCTTCCTATGCTAACCTTCGTGTCTTTGGGTGCCGTGTGTTTCCCTATCTTCGAGATTACGCCAAACACAAACTTCAACCTCGAAGTGCTTCTTGCATATTCATCGGCTATAGTCCCAAACATAAGGGATACCGATGCCTTGACCCCTCCACCTCCCATGTATACATCACTCGTCACGCCAAATTTGATGAGGATACATTCCTGTTCAGTGGTGTTGTCCCTCCCGTTGACGACGCCACACTTCTATTCTCAAATTTCGATGATAGCCTTCCTATTCCCACCTCTTCTCCATCAACTCCGTCCCCGTCCCCGTCTCCATCTCCATCAACTTCTAATACTCATTCTGCTCCCTGCCCTTGTGCCATCCCCTCCACAGGATCGGCCCAATCTCAATCCAATGCACACCAAGCCCAAACACCTCCTCCCTCACCCATCGGTCAACAGGCCCAAACACCTCCTTCTTCACCCATCGGTCACCAGGCCCAAACACCTCCTCCCTCACCCATCGGTCAACAGGCCCAAACACCTCCTCCTTCACCGATCACTCAACAGCTCCCACACCAACCTGTTGCACCTCCTTCACTCTCTTCGGTTACCCAAAATTTGGATTCTTCTTCCCACTTGGAGGCACCCTCAGCCTCTTCTGTCGTGCCCACTCACCCCATGCGCACACGGTCAAAATCAGGCATTTTCAAACCGAAGCACGTGGCCGACCTATCCATTGCCTCAGCCTCTCCTTTGCACCATGCATTATTGGCATCGACTGACCCTAAAGGATACAAGTCTGCTCTCAAACTTCCTCATTGGGTCGATACTATGAAGGTTGAAATGCAAGCTCTCGTAAACAACGACACATGGTAATTGGTTCCACGACCTCCCTCCCATAACATTGTTGGTTCCGAATGGATTTTCCGAAAAAAGTGTAAATCTGATGGTTCAATTGACAAATATAAAGCTCGGTTGGTGGCTCAGGGATTTACCCAAATTCCGGGTCTTGACTACTCGCATACGTTCAGCCCCGTAGTTAAAGCCACCACCGTTCGTGTCGTTCTTGCTCTTGCCATGATTTACAAATGTAAGTTACATCAACTCGACGTGAATAATGCTTTCCTAAACGGTCACTTGAACGAAACTGTTTACAAGCCGCCAGATTTCCTCGATCAAAGTCGGCCTCATCATGTCTATCGTTTAAAAAAGGCCCTCTACGGGTTAAAATAGGCACCTCGAGCCTGGTTTCATCGTCTCAGCTCATTCCTTATTTCGCTCGGTTTTCAATGCAGTCGTGCTGATCCGTCGCTCTTCGTATACAAAAAAGGGTCCACTATTCTATATACTCTCGTATACGTTGATGACATCATCTTAACCGGCAACGACAAATCTCTCATCTCTCGCTTCATCACCCGTCTAAATAAGGAATTCGCAATTAAAGACTTGGGTTTACTCAACTATTTCCTTGGTCTCAAGGCCGTTCAATCCAAATTTGGCCTCTTTCTCACACAGTCAAAATATGCACGAGACATCCTATCTCGTGCTGGTCTTTTGGAGGCTAAACCTGTGGCCACGCTCTAACAACCCGCACTTTCGTGCGTTGTTACTACTCGCTATACTCGTTACTCCTAGCACCAGAGATTCGAATCATAATGTAACTATATCGCATAAATCGCTATATCGCAATATTTCGCATACTTTATCGCTATCACATCACATGGCACTTGCTAACAACCACGAAGATGTCGAGTGAGGACCAATTCTACCCTCCTTGATAGCCGTGATGTGTCGCAATGCAACTCATTACTCAAAACGCACATCGCATCACACACATTAACGTTCACGATGGCGTTGAGTGAGGACCTATTCTACCCTCCTCGAAGACCGTGAAGCGCCGCAAAGTAACGCATATTCGAAACGAAACCCGGTATTATTGAATCGCAACTTCGAATAAGTAAACATATAATATGAATATGTGCATACGGCCCTTATGAATAAATAAGTATATAGTAATAATAAATATAGGAAACGCGTGCCCAAGACCATCGCAATGCTCGAAACGATGAAATTCTCCGCACCGAAGACCCAGCCGGAATGGCTATCCGAACGGATATGCCATCCGAACGAATAGGCCATCCGAACAGATTGCCATCCGAACGGATGAGCCATCCGACCCAATACACCACATCATCTCCACTCTCCCCTCTTGCCTATAAATAGCCTGTCACTTCACTTGAACATTGATGTGACAGCTCCCACTCGACCATCACTCTCTTGGACCCTTTTTCCCTCGATTACTCGCGATTCCGGTAAGATCTCAACCTAAATCTTGTACTTCTATGATCTACACGCAAATCTACACCTTTCTATCTTTTAAAACTCAACTTTTTACCGTGAAATCTACTGATTTGAAGAGTTTAAAGATGATATCATCGAGGGTTCATATGAACTTCAAAACGTGACCTCATTTCACCATAACCAATCAGATCTGAGCGATTTCCACATGTTTTACAACAATCTCACCTAAAATCTATGTATCTAGTCAATGTATTGCGTGATTTCGGATTAAACATGGAGAAACCTTCAAGAACGGCCAGATCTGATGGAACGGGGGGGTTCCCGGCCGTTAGAACGGGTCGGAACTGATGAAATTTTATTTGTTTAACACGATGTCACAACATTTCGGTAAAAACCACCTGTATTCTTTCCAAAAACCGTCAGGAACAGTTGATCCGGACGTTGGAACGGACTGTTGTCAAATCAACCAGACCGGACGAACCATCCGACCGGACATACCATCCGACTGGACAGTCTCATCCGACCAGAGAGTCCCATCCGACCGGAGATGGTCATCCGACCAGGGAAGTCCATCCGACCGGATAGCTCATCCGAGCGGATAGGGTCATCCGACCAGGTATGGTCATCCGACCGGATAAGCCCATCAGACCGGGTTGACATCCGATCGGATTAACACTTGGCCGTTTACTCGACTCTTCGCGTTTACCATCCATCGCTTACGATACCATTCGATGATTAGGCTAACTCAGACGCACTCTCAACCGATCCAATCAAGTTGTGTTCTCGCTGAATACGCACTGTGAGTATACTCGAACCCCTTTTAATCGCATTTTTGGGTGTAACATACGTTCCTAATAAATCGAACTTATCAAACGAATTATTCAATAAAACTATTTATCACTTGCGAATGATTGTTATGCATATCTATACATGATGCTAGTTACATATGCGTCAGGACTTATACTCGCGAGGTCCCGCCTTAACTAGTATAGTACTATAGCACCCGACGGGGTCTAGTTAGGATGAATAGCAATCGCAATCCCAGCTCGAGTGACTTAGCTGGTAGTATCTGTCTTTTTGCATGTATGTTGTGGTATCTCGTTTATGCATTTGGTAATTCGCAGCACTTTCAACTATTTTATCGCTACACTATCAAACTTGTATACTCGCCAATACTTTTGTATTGACGTTGTTTTAACGTATGTTGCAGGTTAGATCGCCATCAACATCAAATCAAGCTAGGAAGTCTAGAAACTCACTTAAAATCTAGGTTGTCGGATTTGTATTGTTCGAGAGGACAAGAAATCTGTGATAACTTACGTGATTGTATTATTTGTTAGTATGGGATAACGAATGTAATAAATACTATCGAAATATAGTTGTTATGGAATCTCTTGAGCAATCTGATTCGCCTAGTGCCGCGCCCCGATGATTTCGCCATCGGTTGGGGTGTGACAGATTGGTATCAGAGCTATAACTATAGGGAATTAGGCAAGACTCGACCTAGTCCGGGTCGATGTCTTAGAAATTGACCTAGTCTATAGTCTAAGTTCCAACAGGCCGACTCGTACGAACCCAGTAGGGTTTGTATTGGGCCTACTTGATACTCTCGATCGAAATTGCTAAAAGCTACAACCTTGTGTGAACACCGCGTACTACAGCTTCTCACGAAGAAGCCTTTCCTAAGGCTGAAATACTACTTAGCCTTCCCTAAGGCTGACACAATGCACACGTTTTCGAAAATCCTCGCATAATGAAACTGAGTGATCTAGTCGAGACCAGGTGTGAAAACCTAGAACTCTCGATAAGATCGCCCACTCAGCGCATTTTTCTAGCACGAGAACCCTTCGTTGAGTTAGGGGTGACATCCATATCTCGACAAAGGCCTCTATTTCAAAATCTAGTGGGACTCCTGAATTTATTCGAAGAGTACAACCACAGCTAGGAGCGAAGTTATTAAGTCAGGGGTGAAACCCGTATCTTAAAAAACCGTTCCACTCTCTATAAAAAGGTTTTCAAAAGCTCCCACCAAGGACTCGACCATAACGATGACTCGAGCCATGCGATGACTAGGAGGACGAATGCCATGAGCTGCATCCCAGTGGAAGCATAAGTCTCCTAGGACAACGCGCGTGCACGAACTTGTTGGGTATAGTTGGGTTACCTTGGGTAGTCGACGCCTAAACACCCGAGGCACTCCGATTATTTTGCTAAGCCTATGACTCGCTGGTTTTATGCTTTAATGAACTTAATTACGCTTTATGTGTTTGTTTTACGCTTTATCGATTTCGTGACTAATCAATTTTCGCTCCCTGTTTTACATAACGCACAACTTGCACAGCCATCGCAATCTAAAACGAAGACCGAATGTTCGCAACAAAACTAATGTCTAATTACTCGCTTACGCTCTCGCTCTCTCCCTCTCATCGCGTCCTCGCATATTCTACACCGATATGCATGTATATAAGTATAAACTACAACTATATCTAAATACAAACAAATCATTGTGTGAGAATCTAGGAATTTCGTGTCTCTTATATGGCTCCTATGTGAAATCTAATATATTATACGCTACAAGTTTTGATCGCGCTCAATCGCATTGCAAACCCAAAAATCATTATGATTGAATCTCACTCCAAATATCTCTCTGTCTAGATGCCTTCCAACGACTCTACCTCGAGACGAACAGCCAGGAGAAGAGCCAAACGAAGCACCGATAAGAGGATTGCCTCGCTTGTGACCAAGGAAGTGGCCAAGATCATTCCTCAAATTGTCGCTCAAGTGCACTCTCTCAGTAACTCTCGATCCTCGGAAGACTCTAAGACGAAAGCGCCGCAACCTGCTTTCCTCTACAAACACTTTAAAGCCTATGACCCGATGGAGATCACGGGTGAAGGAGGTGTGTCCCAGCTACTCCAATGGTTCGATTCTATCGACGTTACCCTTCGTCAGAGTGGGTGTCCCGATAGTTTCCGTACTACTTGCACTACCGGAGTATTCCAATCGCGAGCACTCGACTGGTGGACCGCCGAACGTAACAAACGTGGGATATCCGCCGCTTACGCTCTCTCTTGGGAGGAGCTGAAAGAGCTCATGAAGGAAGAATATTGCCCTCCTCACGAAGTTCAGAAGTTAGAAAATGAATTTTGGGAAATCAAGCAAGACGGAAGTGACAATGCTGGCTACACCGCAAGGTTCAAACAGCTTAGCGTAATCTGCCCAAGTCAAGTCAACACTTCAGAAAAAGCCATTCCGAAGTACATTCGCGGCTTGCCTGAGTGTGTGGGTGATTTTGTCGAAGCTGCAAGACCTGCTACCATCAAAGAAACCTATCGCTTAGCCGCAGAGATCAACGACAAACGAGTCTTGGACGGATTCTTCTCCAAGAATCCTGTCAAACAAGTGCATCAAGCAATCGTTATCGATTCTTCTGACAATTCCTTCGACGATTCTACCAACGAATCTTCAGGAGAGTCCTCGGACGAATCCTCTTAAGCCGACGCATCTGACAACGACGACTCATCATCACCAGGTATCGACCAGCCCAGTCGCAAACGGAAGACCTCGAGTCCAGACTCTTCAACAACGGGACTGTCACAGCCATAACCTCTCCAAGCAGTCCTAGTGCACTCGAAGCACGCCTACAATGGAATTCATCCCCTGTGTCTCACGTGTACGTATCATCACCCGCCGGAAGCAAATTATCGTTATTGCTCAAATTGCAACTGGTATGGTCATCATACACAGCACTGCCGCGCAGGACCGCATCCTTGAAGAATTACAGCAACAACCGCAGTCTCCGCAGAAGTCCTCCACGACGACGTTATTTTGATTCTAATGTTGCTGTAATAAGCTAACTTATCATCGTCAAATTTTGTTGTGTATGGAGCTTACTTTATCTATCATCGCATTGTGAATTCTATTTCTCTCCCTTTCTTTCACACTCGCGCACAATCTATATGCTAGCACTATGTACTATATAATGCATTTTATCCCTATTATGCGTTCTTGAGATAAGGTACCATATACGTGTAAGAATCAACTAATCGCGGGTGCACACGGGATTATCTTGGTTAGTGCACGGAGATCGTAGTGAGTTTCAATAATGCCTCAAACGTTCAGGGCATGGTTAAGCATGGTGGATACGCCGCTGGTACTTCCAATATATAAGCGTCTTGACCATGACTGACGAAGTGCGACACCTATTCACGAAACAGAGGCGCATGGTTGAAACATGACGGTGTTTCGCTACGCTAACCTAAATTTCGTGAAGAAAGTGCCATGTGGAGTTGGAACGTTGACCTATTATATTATTATTGTGCTTACTTTCGACACACTACATTACATCGCAAGGCGTAACCATCTAATCGCAACTCAAGCGTGTACTCGCAAAGACTTTTCTTAAGTCAACACGGTCGCAATCGCATTATCGCTGGAATCTATCTCGCAGTCTAAACCGCTTATTATGTGGCTCGAAATCGCAATCGCATACTGTGCATATCTCGCGAACTCTACCGCTGGTTATCGCTTATTGAGTAAATCGCTAACGTTTCTAGTATGCTCCCGCTTAATCGCTTGTGTGTGTGTACCAATTGTTATGCATCGCTTATTACGCGTGTATCGCTCTATCGCTTATCACTTATTGGGTATCACTGGGGGTTGATTGCTTATCGTGGATCGCTAGACGAGTATCGCAAATCACTCGCCGCTTTTCTCTTTAACGCACTTCGCGCCTACCTCATCGCTTCGATACTTTTATCGCCTATCCCCTTCGCATATCGCTATACGTGTTATCTGTGTCATGTTAGCACACATGACCTCGCTTCACGAGACAAAGCTAATAGGGCTGAAACATGGTGATGTTTTAACCGTATTAGCAGACTTTCGTGGAAAAAGGCCATGTGGGGCTAATGTTGTGGTGTGTTCAAGTCAATCGAATTGCATATCTCTATCGCTTGCAACGCGACGACTGTCGACTATCGCTCGACGGTTGTCGCTAACGCTCGTCGCTATCGCTATCGCTCATCGACAACCGTCCATCATTTATCGCCGCTGTCATCGCTTACCATGTTGTGTTGGGTATTCGCTTATCGCTTTTCGCGTACCACCCTTTCGCTTATCGTCCTCACTTGTATCGCTGAACTGAGTTCGAAAACAACTTCATCACTCAGTTTATCCAAATCGCTTTTCAAGACTTGGTCCAACCTTATCTCGCTTGGATCGATTCATCACAAATCTGTGTATACTATGTCGGCACGTATGACACCGCTCACGGGACGGAAGCCATATGGTTAAAGCATGGTGGATACGCCGCTGGTACTTCCTATATATAAGTGTTTTAACCATATCGTCAAACTTTGGTGAAAGGTGCCATGCGGGGCCGACCTTAAAAATTTAAGTTTTTGACATCATTTAAACCCTTGTGGAAACAAAGACTTTTCTTATAAAATTTTTCAAAAAACTTTCGTACGAAGCGGAATTTTCTTGTAATACTGGTGTGACAATAGACTCAAGTTAACGTCGTGTGACGAGAAAATTTCGTAAAGCGAGTTTTAATCACTTTAAAACCTTTCTAGTAACCTAACCAAACCCTTCCCATAGCGTTGGTGTGGACACCGATACAGTTAACGCCGTGCCATGAGAAGATTTCCATAAACAAGTTTCTCCAAATTAATCAACTTTTCGGAAATTTAAACCGCTAGGGATCGCATTCTCGTGTGTGTTATCGCTTTTTGGTTGTTCGAATCATATTTCCCGTCGCTCTCGCTGGTCTCCACAAAGCTATCGCATGGTAATTCTCTATCGATCGCTCGCTATACTCGTCGTTTTTATCGCTACTCTCATTCGCATCAATCCTCGCAACCCTACTAGTGGATTAATTTTGGGACGAAATTTCCTAAAGCAGGGGATGTGACAACCCTCAAATCCCATGTATTCCGTACAATTCATTAATAATAATTAATGTGCTTGACGACTGTGTGGAATTACGTAACTGCTTTCTGATATCTGTGTTATATTTACATGCGCTTGTTAACATACTAGTAGTATGCAGAAAAGTCACTAAATAGTCCGTTATAATTTCCTAAGTGTTAGAAACTAAAAGTGTTACAAAAATATACATAAAAGACATTTTACGGATTAATTAAGCACTTTAACGGACCAGTATCCAACCGAACAACCGGACTTTACCCGGGACATAAAAATATTGTCACTGACATTGCTTTTCTTTTTCTGAGCCAGTTAGGGTCCCCGAATACCCTAACACCCGTTACAATTTACAACACACTAGTAACTAATATTAAATCTCTAACTAACTAACTAATACTTAACTAATTAGTTACAAACAAACCGAATACTCCCCCCCCCCCCCCTCCCTCAACGAGTTCGGTCACCATGTGGTGACACCAATTGTCCTTGCTAGATTATTTTAACCCATATGTCTAAGATCTAGTGGACATATAATCCCTTGGTTAATTGCAAGACATGGACTATATATATGTATGTAGGATCACATTAACCTTCACAAATCACTTGACAAAAAAAAAATCAAACTCCTCTCCTCTCCTCTCCTCTCCTCTCTTGATTCTCGGCTGACCACCAAGCACCACCCACATCCATTTTCAAGTCTTGATCAAACATTCCAAGCTCATACAAAGGTGAAGGATCACGCATAAGGAAGCCCGGTGCTTACGGATTGCTAAGGACCTCACTACGACGCTTTTAACCACTCGTTTTTCGACTAGTTTCTTCCCTAGCCTCGAGCTAGTAGTAAGTGACTCTAAACGCCTTCTTGATCTTGCCTAGAGTGGTTAATAAGAGATTTGTCGGTTAAAAATTATGAACATATAAGATCAAAGTCTAAAAGTCTACTAAAGTGATGAACAAGGTGGTTAATGGATGAATATTAGTGTAAATCATGTAGATCTTGTGTGATTATGATTATTGGTTGATTATCTGATGTTTTGCTGATTAATATTAATATGTGATGTTGTTGTGGTCACTAAACATGATTAACGGAATCAATCGAACGCAAGATAGAAAGATAAAAGTTGAACAGTGGGCTGTTTGGTGATTACAGCCAACTTCAGTTGGCTGTAACAGAACCGTAACCTAATGAAAAATGTGTTTTCTGAAGTCTAGATTTTTGTGTTATGAAATACGGTTCTAATGGCACCGGAATCGTAATTTTTGGACTTCGTTTACTATTTTTAAAGCGTCTTTTCGTAACAGCAGCTAGAGCTGCAATTTTTCTGCTGAAAAAGTGCGTCTTGTTTTCTGCTATAACTTGTAATCTGTGTGAAGTCTGATCACCAAATTTATACCACAGTTGACCACCGATGTATTTGTAATTACCCCACTGGAATTTCGTAAATCGGACGCTCGATGAATTTTTAATAAATTATCCCGTGGACTGTGGTCAGAAAAATATAAATCTTAGTTCAGTCCGGAAAATGAATTTTTATAAAATATTGGTAAGGAACCGGACCCCGATATTTTTACACAATAAAATTTAGAACGTTTAAGACATTCTGTAAAAATTTGGGAATTTTTGGAATAATTTAACTATTTTATTAAAATGTTCGAAAACAGCCCGGTTTTGAATATTAATGCGAAAATGACATAAGTTGTGATTTGTGCGTCTAAATGTCGAGTATGCTATCTGTGAATGATCTAACAAGTTATATGTTTTACGTGCATTATCATATGTTTGCCTATGAGTGGGGGAATGGATGGGAAACTTATATGGGCATAAACCGTTAAAGTGATGCATGTTATGTGATAGATACGTGTAGGAACTTTGTGCTCTATTTGAAAACCACTAAATAACTAACTGGTAAATCATACTAGGACGTGATTGACCGACCTTGACTGTTAGCTATATCTGAGAGTCTAACCGAGCAAACCGAGGTGAGTTCACACCCTTACTAAGGCATGGGATTCCCGGTGGTTGGGAATGGGATTGAATAACTATTTATATTATCAACACTACTAGACTACCTACTACTGTCCTCGGATTGGGAAGGGCACGTACGTAAAACCTACGTACACACATACTCACTACTGTCCTCGGATTGAGAAGGGCACGTACGTAAAACCTACGTACACTCATACCCATTACTGTCCTCGGATTGAGAAGGACACTTACGTAAAACCTACGTACACTCATACTTAACACCGTCCTCGGATTGGGAGGGACACTTATGGATACGCCTAGTCTAGTAACATACATAATGGGAAGCCCCCACTAAATATCGTAAAGGTTTGGGAATCAAGGATAATGGGTAATACATGGTTATGAAACGAACTTACGATTTCTGATACGAACTCATTAACTAAACAACCAAACGTGAACTCACTCAACTTTGTTGTTGACTAGTTATTACATGCCTTGCAGGTCGTTAGATGCTATGGAGCTTGCACATGGAGGTGGTCCTTGTGGAATGCGAACTAATATGTCCCGTACTTACTAAATAAACGTTATGAACTTATGAAACTTATGTTTGGGGTCTTTAAACTTATGAACTACAAACTTATGTTTTTGTTTAACCTCTTATGCTTCCGCTGTTTAAATTGAACTTGGTTAACTTCCTTTTGGTCACCAATTGTATTGTGATTGGTTTTATTTACTAAAATACGTTGTTCAATATGATTGGTGGCTCGATCCTGGTCACGTCACGCCTCCAAGCGGTGGAACTCCGCATGGTGGATTTTGGGGGTGTGACAGATTGGTATCAGAGCCATTAGTTATAGAGAACTTGGTTTTAATAAGGGAAAAGTTTTTTATTAAAACCAGACTATAACCTGTACAGTGCTCAACGATCCACAACGACGCTTCGCTCCACGTGCAAGACTCGACACTATAGGTGATACGATTCATGTTTATATTACCTACTTGTTAGTTATATAGAACATTGCTTATGATATGCTTAGATAACATAGTATCTACTGCTTGAAAACTTTGTGTGATCACTCTCTTCTGTCATTCCACACTTGCGTAATGATACGACGCACTTCTCACTTGTGTTCTCCGTATGGTGAAGATCATGAGTGGACGAATCAGCCTCACACAAGCCCAGCTGTCGGCTTTGATCAAAGAACAAGTTACTGCGGCACTTGCAGCCGCTCAAGCAGGAGGCCAGCTCGCCCAGCCGCCTGTGTGCACGTTCAAGACTTTTATGGACTGTCGTCCTAGTACCTTCAGTGGCACTGAAGGGGCCGTCGGACTCCTCCACTGGTTCGAGAAGCTCGAGTCGGTCTTCGAAATATGTGAATGCCCTGAGGATCGTAGGGTGAAGTATGCTACTGGTACTCTTGAAGGGGTAGCGCTCACGTGGTGGAACGCTCAGGTTCAGCTGCTGGGGTTGGTTGCTGCTAATGCCACCCCATGGAATAACTTCAAGGAACTGATCAAGGAAGAGTACTGCAGTCATGATGACATCCACAAACTAGAGGTAGAATTTTTCAATCTGAAGATGACGTGGTCTGAGATTGAGGTGTATACTAAGAGGTCGAATGAACTGGCCATCCTGTGCCCTACTATGGTGGACCCTCCCATCAAACGTATTGAGCTTTACCTCAAGGGCCTTGTACCCGAGATTCAGAGTCACGTGACTTCGGCTAACCTGGGTACCATTCAACAAATCATCAAGTTGGCTCACCGTCTCACCGACCAGGCAGTGGAACAAAACAGATTACCCAAGCGTATTGGTACTGCTACTACTGATACCCCCAATGATCACAAGCGAAAATGGGATGGAAATTCCGGCAAAGGCTCTACCTCTGTTCAGTCTCAGTCTCAGCAACGAAGGACTGAGGACCATAGGAGCCCTGGTCAGCACTCTTCTGGTAGTCAAGGGCAGAGTGGATATCGAGGAAACCACCCAAAGTGCAACAAATGCAACAGACACCACAGTGGTCAGTGCAACAAGGGATGTTGTCAGAGGTGTCTCAAGATGGGTCATGAAGCCAAGGATTGCAGGAGCCCACGGCCTACGAATCAGAATCGTCAGCAGCAACAGCAAGCACCGCAGAATCAGCAACAGCAACAGGGCAACAAGGGATGCTTTCAGTGTGGTGCTGAAGATCACTTCAAGAGACACTGCCCGCAATTAAATCAGAATCAGAATCACAACCAAGGAAACGGGAACAATAATGGGGGCAACAATGGAGGAAATAATGATGGCAACGGTGCCAGGGGTCGTGTGTTCGTGATTGGTCAAGGTGATGCAAGGAACGATCCCAACGTTGTGATGGGTAAGTTTCTACTGGACGACTTCTTTATTACTGTTTTATTCGATTCGGGTGCCGATACTAGTTATGTGTCCTTAAAATTTAGCCAAATGCTTAAGCGCACTCCAACACTTCTAAACACCAAACACACGATAGAACTAGCAAACGGTAAAAGTCTCGAGGCCACGCACATAGTTAAGGGTTGTAAGCTCGTCTTAGCTGGTCAGACTTTCTCTATCGATCTTATCCCTATCACACTGGGTAGTTTCAACGTCGTTATTGGGATGGATTGGCTATCTCATCATCAAGTGGAGATTGTTTGCAAGGAGAAAATCGTCCGCACTCCTCGTTCTGGTAAAGAACCTCTGGTGATTCAGGGTGATAAGAGTGGTGCTGTCGAAGGCATCATCTCTTTCCTTAAGGCCCAGAAGTGTTTGCGAAAGGGCCACACTGCCATTTTAGCACTCGTTACTGACACATCAACAGAAGAGAAGAGAATTGAAGACATCCCTATTGTACGTGATTTTCCTGAGGTATTCCCTGAGGAATTACCTGGTCTCCCGCCTCATCGTCAAGTTGAATTTCAAATCGAGCTAGCTCCTGGAGCAGCGCCAGTATCTCGAGTACCATATCGTCTAGCTCCATCAGAACTTGAAGAACTGTCCACACAACTACAAGAACTCTTGGAAAAGGGTTTCATACGTCCTAGCTCTTCGCCCTGGGGAGCTCCAGTCTTGTTCGTAAAGAAGAAAGATGGTACTTTCAGAATGTGTATTGATGATCGCGAGCTTAACAAGGTGACTGTGAAGAATCGTTATCCTCTTCCACGTATTGACGACCTATTCGACCAGCTGCAAGGGTCGAGCTATTACTCCAAGATTGACTTGAGATCGGGATACCATCAGCTGAGGGTCCGAGATGAGGACGTCTCCAAAACATCATTCAGAACCCGTTACGGCCATTACGAGTTTCTGGTTATGCCATTCGGGCTGACAAATGCACCAGCGGTCTTCATGGATCTCATGAACCGAGTTTGCAAGCCTTACCTGGATAAGTTCGTTATTGTGTTCATCGACGATATCCTGATCTATTCTAAGAGTCAGGAGGAACATGAGCAACATCTGAGGCTTATGCTGGAACTTCTTCGAAAAGAGCAGTTGTATGCCAAGTTTTCGAAATGTGACTTCTGGCTTCGCGAAGTCCACTTTCTTGGCCATGTGGTAAACAAGGATGGGATTCATGTGGATCCATCTAAGGTTGAATCGATCAAGAATTGGCCTGCACCCCGCACACCAACAGAGATCCGCCAATTCTTGGGATTGGCAGGATATTACAGAAGGTTTATAAAAGATTTCTCCAAGATTGCGCAACCTCTCACTTCACTGACTCAGAAGGGTGTCATCTATCGTTGGGGTGATGCACAGGAGTCCGCATTTCAGCACTTGAAAGATAGACTTTGTAGCGCGCCTATCCTCTCATTGCCTGAAGGCATAGAAGATTTTGTGGTTTATTGCGACGCTTCCATCCAAGGACTTGGTTGCGTATTGATGCAACATGACAAGGTCATTGCCTACGCATCGCGCCAACTTAAGGTTCACGAAAGGAATTACACTACTCATGATCTGGAGCTAGGAGCAGTTGTTTTTGCGCTAAAGATATGGAGACATTACCTGTACGGTACCAAGTGCACCATTTACACCGATCACAGGAGTCTCGAGCATATCTTCAAGCAAAAGGAGTTAAACATGCGTCAACGCCGATGGGTTGAGCTCTTGAACGATTATGAATGCGCAATCAAGTATCATCCGGGCAAAGCCAATGTTGTGGCCGACGCCCTCAGTCGAAAGGATACCATACCTAGGCGTGTACGTGCTCTACAGCTTACCATCCAGTCTAACCTTCCCGCTCAGATTCGCGATGCTCAGGTCGAAGCATTGAAAGCAGAGAACATCAGGGCTGAGTCCCTACGAGGATCGAGGCAGCGGCTAGAACAAAAGGAAGACGGTGCCTACTATGTAAACGGACGCATCTGGGTTCCACTTTATGGCAACTTACGGGAGCTTGTGATGGATGAAGCACGTAAGTCTCGTTATTCGGTACATCCTGGTTCGGACAAGATGTACCACGACCTCAAGACTACATATTGGTGGCCTGGCATGAAAGCCCACATAGCAACCTACGTCAGTAAGTGCTTGACTTGTGCGAGAGGCAAGACTGAATATCAGAAACCATCAGGCCTACTTCAACAATCGGAGATCCTGAAATGGAAACGAGATCAAATTTCCATGGATTTCGTTACCGGCCTACCCAGATCTCAACGCGAAAATGATACCATTTGGGTGATCGTGGATCGACTGACCAAGTCTGCACATTTTCTGGCCATCAAAGAAACGGATAAGTTTTCTACTCTTGCAGACATTTATCTAAAGGAAGTAGTGTCAAGGCACGGAGTGCCAACCTCTATCATTTCTGATCGTGACGCGCGGTTTACTTCAGAACTGTGGCAAGCAATGCACAAGTCTTTTAGCTCACGTTTAGATATGAGCACCACTTATCACCCACAGACGGATGGGCAATCTGAACGCACCATCCAAACCCTGGAAGATATGCTTAGGGCATGCGTAATCGACTTCGGCAATGGCTGGGGAAAAAACACCTCCCGTTAGTGGAGTTTTCATATAACAACAGCTACCACACCAGCATCCAAGTCGCTCCATTCGAGGCATTGTACGGACACAAATGCCGATCACCACTCTGTTGGGCAGAAGTTGGTGACAGCCAAATCACTGGCCCAGAACTCGTAGTAGATACAATAGAAAGGATTGCTTAGATACGACAGCGAATGGCGGCAGCTCGTGACCGTCAGAAAAGCTATGCTGATAAGGGAAGAAAACCACTCGAGCTCCAGGTTGGGGATCGAGTGCTACTCAAAGTCTCACCTTGGAAAGGTGTAGTCCGCTTTGGCAAACGAGGCAAACTCAATCCGCGTTATGTCGGACCATTCGAAGTCACCGAGAAAATTGGCAAAGTCGCCTACAGGTTGAACCTACCTGAAGAACTCAGCAGAGTTCACAACGTTTTCCATGTGTCGAATCTGAAGAAGTGTCTGTCAGATGAGACCCTCATAGTTCCTCTTAAGGAACTCACAATCGACGATCAGCTGCGATTCGTCGAGGAACCAGTAGAGATTACGGATCGAGATGTTAAGATCCTCAAGCATACCAGGATACCTCTGGTCCGAGTTCGTTGGAATGCTCGTCATGGCCCAGAGTATACCTGGGAACGCGTAGACCAAATGAAACTCAAGTACCCCCAGCTGTTTAAGAAAAACGCAACCACAACTGAGGCTGAATCTACTGCAGAATTTCGGGACGAAATTCCAAATCAACGGGGGGATGATGTGACACCCCAGGAAAATCAGGAAAACAACGCAACTTAACTAGCTTCCTCAGTAACCACGCGCTAAATTTCAGGACGAAATTCTCTTAACAGGGGGAGAATGTGACAACCCTCAAATCCCATGTATTCCGTACAATTCATTAATAATAATTAATGTGCTTGACGACTGTGTGGAATTACGTAACTGCTTTCTGATATATGTGTTATATTTACATGCGCTTGTTAACATACTAGTAGTATGCAGAAAAGTCACTAAATAGTCCGTTATAATTTCCTAAGTGTTAGAAACTAAAAGTGTTACAAAAATATACATAAAAGACATTTTACGGATTAATTAAGCACTTTAACGGACCAGTATCCAACCGAACAACCGGACTTTACCCGGGACATAAAAATATTGTCACTGACATTGTTTTTCTTTTTCTGAGCCAGTTAGGGTCCCCGAATACCCTAACACCCGTTACAATTTACAACACACTAGTAACTAATATTAAATCTCTAACTAACTAACTAATACTTAACTAATTAGTTACAAACAAACCGAATACTCCCCCCCCCCCCTCAACGAGTTCGGTCACCATGTGGTGACACCAATTGTCCTTGCTAGATTATTTTAACCCATATGTCTAAGATCTAGTGGACATATAATCCCTTGGTTAATTGCAAGACATGGACTATATATATGTATGTAGGATCACATTAACCTTCACAAATCACTTGACAAAAAAAAAGATCAAACTCCTCTCCTCTCCTCTCCTCTCTTGATTCTCGGCTGACCACCAAGCACCACCCACATCCATTTTCAAGTCTTGATCAAACATTCCAATCTCATACAAAGGTGAAGGATCACGCATAAGGAAGCCCGGTGCTTACGGATTGCTAAGGACCTCACTACGACGCTTTTAACCACTCGTTTTTCGACTAGTTTCTTCCCTAGCCTCGAGCTAGTAGTAAGTGACTCTAAACGCCTTCTTGATCTTGCCTAGAGTGGTTAATAAGAGATTTGTCGGTTAAAAATTATGAACATATAAGATCAAAGTCTAAAAGTCTACTAAAGTGATGAACAAGGTGGTTAATGGATGAATATTAGTGTAAATCATGTAGATCTTGTGTGATTATGATTATTGGTTGATTATCTGATGTTTTGCTTATTAATATTAATATGTGATGTTGTTGTGGTCACTAAACATGATTAACGGAATCAATCGAACGCAAGATAGAAAGATAAAAGCTGAACAGTGGGCTGTTTGGTGATTACAGCCAACTTCAGTTGGCTGTAACAGAACCGTAACCTAACGAAAAATGTGTTTTCTGAAGTCTAGATTTATGTGTTATGAAATACGTTTCTAATGGCACCGGAATCGTAATTTTTGGACTTCGTTTACTATTTTTAAAACGTCTTTTCGTAACAGCAGCTAGAGCTACAATTTTTCTGCTGAAAAAGTGCGTCTTGTTTTCTGTTATAATTTGTAATCTGTGTGGAGTCTGATCACGAAATTTATACCATAGTTGACCACCAATTCATTTGTAATTACCCCACTGGAATTTCGTAAATCGGATGCTCGATGAATTTTTAATAAATTATCCTGTGGACTGTGGTCAGAAAAATATAAATCTGAGTTCAGTCCGGAAAATGAATTTTTATAAAATATTGGTAAGGAACCGGACCCCGATATTTTTACACAATAAAATTTGGAACGTTTAAGACATTCTGTAAAAATTTGGGAATTTTTGGAATAATTTAACTATTTTATTAAAATGTTCGAAAACAGCCCGGTTTTGAATATTAATGCGGAAATGACATAAGTTGTGATTTGCGCGTCTAAATGTCGAGTATGCTATCTGTGAATGATCTAACAAGTTATATGTTTTACGTGCATTATCATATGTTTGCCTATGAGTGGGGGAATGGATGGGAAACTTATATGGGCATAAACCGTTAAAGTGATGCATGTTATGTGATAGATACGTGTAGGAACTTTGTGCTCTATTTGAAAACCACTAAATAACTAACTGGTAAATCATATTAGGACGTGATTGACCGACCTTGACTGTTAGCTATATCTGAGAGTCTAACCGAGCAAACCGAGGTGAGTTCACACCCTTACTAAGGCATGGGATTCCCGGTGGTTGGGAATGGGATTGAATAACTATTTATATTATCAACACTACTAGACTACCTACTACTGTCCTCGGATTGGGAAGGGCACGTACGTAAAACCTACGTACACACATACTCACTACTGTCCTCGGATTGAGAAGGGCACGTACGTAAAACCTACGTACACTCATACCCATTACTGTCCTCGGATTGAGAAGGACACGTACGTAAAACCTACGTACACTCATACTTAACACCGTCCTCGGATTGGGAGGGACACTTATGGATACGCCTAGTCTAGTAACATACATAATGGGAAGCCCCCACTAAATATCGTAAAGGTTTGGGAATCAAGGATAATGGGTAATACATGGTTATGAAACGAACTTACGATTTCTGATACGAACTCATTAACTAAACAACCAAACGTGAACTCACTCAACTTTGTTGTTGACTAGTTGTTACATGCCTTGCAGGTCGTTAGATGCTATGGAGCTTGCACATGGAGGTGGTCCTTGTGGAATGCGAACTAATATGTCCCGTACTTACTAAATAAACGTTATGAACTTATGAAACTTATGTTTGGGGTCTTTAAACTTATGAACTACAAACTTATGTTTTTGTTTAACGTCTTATGCTTCCGCTGTTTAAATTGAACTTGGTTAACTTCCTTTTGGTCACCAATTGTATTGTGATTGGTTTTATTTACTAAAATACGTTGTTCAATATGATTGGTGGCTCGATACTGGTCACGTCACGCCTCCAAGCGGTGGTACTCCGCATGGTGGATTTTGGGGGTGTGACAGGGGAGACTGTAACAACCCGCACTTTCGTGCGTTGTTACTACTCGCTATACTCGTTACGCCTAGCACCATAGATTCGGATCATAATGTAACTATATCGCATAAATCGCTATATTGCAATACTTCGCATACTTTATCGCTATCACATCACATGGCACTTGCTGACAACCACGAAGATGTCGAGTGAGGACCAATTCTACCCTCCTTGATAGCCGTGATGTATCGCAATGCAACTCATTACTCAAAACGCACATCGCATCACACACATTAACGTTCACGATGGCGTTGAGTGAGGACCTATTCTTCCCTCCTCGATGACCATGAAGCGCCGCAAAGTAACGCATATTCGAAACGAAACACGGTATTATTGAATCGCAACTTCGAATAAGTAAACATATAATATGAATACGTACATACGGCCCTTATGAATAAATAAGTATATAGTAATCATAAATATAGGAAACGTGTGCCCCAGACCATCGCAACGCTCGAAACGATAAAATTCTCCGCACCGAAGACCCAGCCGGAATGGCTATCCGAACGGATATGCCATCCGAACGGATAGGCCATCCGAACAGATTGCCATCCGAACGGATGAGCCATCCGACCCAATACACCACATTATCTCCACTCTCCCCTCTTGCCTATAAATAGCCTTTCACTTCACTTGAACAGTGATGTGACAGCTCCCACTCGACCAGCACGCTCTTGGTCCCTTTTTCCCTCGATTACTCGCGATTCCGGTAAGATCTCAACCTAAATCATGTACTTCTATGATCTACACGCAAATCTACACCTTTCTATCTTTTAAAACTCAACTTTTAACCGTGAAATCTACTGATTTGAAGAGTTTAAAGATGATGTCATCGAGAGTTCATATGAACTTCAAAACGTGACCTCATTTCACCATAAACAACTCAGATCTGAGCGATTTCCACATGTTTTACAACAATCTCACCTAAAATCTATGTATCTAGTCAATGTATTGCGTGATTTCGGATTAAACATGGAGAAACCATCAAGAACGGCCAGATCTGATGGAACGGGGTGGTTCCCGGCCGTTAGAATGGGTCGGAACTGATGAAATTTCATTTGTTTAACACGATGTCACAACATTTTGGTAAAAACCACCTGTATTCTTTCCAAAAACCGTCAGGAACAGTTGATCCGGACGTTAGAACGGACTGTTGTCAAATCAACCGGACCGGACGAACCATCCGATCGGACATACCATCCGACTGGAGAGTCTCTTCCGACCAGACAGTCCCATCCTACCGGAGATGGTCATCCGACCAGGGAAGTCCATCCGACCGGATAGCTCATCCGTGCGGATAGGGTCATCCGACCAGGTATGGTCATCCGACCAGGTATGATCATCCGACCGGATAAGCCCATCAGACCGGGTTGACATCCGATCGGATTAACACTTGGCCGTTTACTCGACTCTTCACGTTTACCATCCATCGCTTACGATACCATTCGATGATTAGGCTAACTCAGACGCGCTCTCAACCGATCCAATCAAGTTGTGTTCTCGCTGAATACGCACTGTGAGTATACTCGAACCCCTTTTAATCGCATTTTTTGGTGTAACATACGTTCCTAATAAATCGAACTTATCAAACGATTTATTCAATCAAACTATTTATCACTTGCGAATGACTGTTATGCATATCTACACATGATGCTAGTTACATATGCGTCAGGACTTATACTCGCGAGGTCCCGCCTTAACTAGTATAGTACTATAGCACCCGACGGGGTCTAGTTAGGATGAATAGCAATCGCAATCGCAGCTCGAGTGACTTAGCTGGTAGTATCTATCTTTTTGCATGTATGTTGTGGTATCTCGTTTATGCATTTGGTAATTCGCAGCACTTTCAACTATTTTATCGCTACACTATCAAACTTGTATACTCGCCAATACTTTTGTATTGACGTTTTTTAACGTATGTTGCAGGTTAGATCGCCATCAACATCAAATAAAGCTAGGAAGTCTAGAAACTCACTTAAAATCTAGGTTGTCGGATTTGTATTGTTCGAGAGGACAAGAAATCTGTGATAACTTACGTGATTGTATTATTTGTTAGTATGGGATAACGAATGTAATAAATACTATCGCAATATAGTTGTTATGGAATCTCTTAAGCAATCTGATTCGCCTAGTGCCGCGCCCCGATGATTCCGCCATCGGTTGGGGTGTGACACACGCCACTTTCCACTTCGGATGTTTTTTTCGTCCGATGGTGTTCCGCTTAATGATCCCACATACTACCGCTCACTGGTAGGCGCGGTTAACCAAGCCAATCAATATCTTCAGAATCCAACCATCTCTCATTTTCAATTGGTTAAATGTATTCTACGGTACGTTAAAGGAACCATCTCCTTCGGTCTATCATTTGACAAACCTCATTCGACGACCCTGGTTGGCTATTCCGATGCTGACTGGGCCAGGTGTATTGAAACGAGACGTTCGACGTATGGTTACTCTATTTATCTGGGTGGAAATCTGGTTTCATGGAGCACGAAGAAGCTGCCGACTGTTGCTCGATCAAGTTGCGAATCCGAGTATCGAGCAATGGCTAATACTGCGGCAGAAATCATCTGGTTAACTCATCTCCTTAAAGAACTACATGCTCTGCCTTCTACACGTCCCACTATCCTATGTGACAACCGAAGTGCCCTGTTTCTCAGTCAAAATCCCGTCTCACACAAGCGGGCTAAGCATATTGATATCGACTACCATTTTGTTCGGGAGCTTGTTTCGTCTGGCCGTTTACACACAAAGTTTGTCTCTACCAATCTTCAATTGGCGGATATCTTCACCAAAAGCTTACCAAGGCCCTTGTTCGAGAAGTTTCGCTTATTGCTTCGTGTTGGACCGCCACCCTTTCGATTGACGGGGGATAATAAGAACTAATTTTGTAAATTATTTAAATTGTATTATTATCATTAATAGGTAGTTAGTGAGGATATATTCTCTACTTGATTATAGCTTAATTTGTGTGTATATATGGTTGTGTTGAATAAGATCAAATCAACCGTTTTCACTCTTTCAATAATCATCATTATTATTACTACTAAGATCAATATCAATCTTGGTATTAATATCAGTACAATTACTATTAGGCTGGATGGTGTGGTCTTGCATCTCTGCCAAATTAGCCTCCATAGCGCCCCTGTCCCCATTTCCTAGGCGTTATGGAAAGGGCTCCATCCCTTTAACGAGTGCCAATGAAATGTACAGGAGGGGCCCAATGATTCCACCTATCAGAGTTTTTCCTCTTTAATTTCCTTTTTTGTATTTTGTTTAATAGGGGCTTTAAAGGGGCATCATCCCATACCGTGCAAGTTAACGATAAAGCCCCTCGCTTATGTGGTGCATACGTGATGCTGATGTGGCACTAGGGGCTTTATATCACACCACCCAGCCTTAATATTAATAACAATATTATTATAAGTTGCATGATTATAATTACTACTACTAATATTAACATTAGTAGTAATGATAGTATTACTAGTAATTATTATTATTATTATTATTATTATTATTATTATTATTATTATTATTATTATTATTATTATTATTATTATTATTATTATTACAAGTTATAAATTAGCAACAAAATGTTGTTTTATTGAGTTGTACCTTAAGCATAGGGAGATTTTCAAAAAAAAATTTGATTTTTCATTTCTAACCCATTGCTTTTCTTCTTTTGAAATTTAATCCCTAGCATTTTTTATTTTCATCTTTGGCCCCTCATAAGTTTCATCTTTCACAAATTATTTGTTTTACGTTTCGTTCTAAATTTTGTAAGTTAAGACGCCGCAACATGTGTGTGGGGTTTACCGTTTTCTGGTATATTTTCTTCCCTTTTGACAGGTTCATCACAACACGTTATTTTTCCCCGTTCGACTTAGTTAGTCTTTTCTACATTTTACGTTTCTATCTAATTTCTTCATATTAACAAACAACAACGGACGTGTGTCGTTTAACGATTTTACGTCTGCTTTTCGTTCGGTGTTATTTTTTCCTTTTTTATTTATTTTATTTTTACGAAGTTTTCCGACATTGGTGTCGCTGGCAATGGTGTGGTATTAGTGCTACTTGGCACTGATCGTCGAGAGAAGGATATTTTATTTATAATTATTTTTATTTCTATATATTATAATAATAACCCGCAATGTAGAAAACGTACTGTATATATATATATATATTGTCGCACACATATATGTATATATATGATAACCGTTATAATTAGTCATGATTTAAAAACGAGCGGTTGAGCTTAGTTAGATAACTAATATTTGGTGGATCCATACGCATGGGCCAAGCCCAACCCAAATCCCTTACACATAAACCCTGCCCCATATAAACCCCTTCTATACCTCACCCCTCTATTCTTTTCAGACATAAAAACCCTAGAAGCATAGCAGCCGCACACCTCTTCTCTTCCCCTCTCCCGTTCAGATTTTCCGGTCACCGGAGCAGAGATTCCGGCGAGTTTTCACGGCGGCGGTGGCGGCGTCCGGTTGTTTCGAGCAGGAGAGAGTACTGAGATAGAGAGAGAGAGACAATGGTGCTGGTCAGTCAACGCCGCCGTCAGCGGCGGAGACGAGGGTGGTTGTTTTTACGGCTAAAATGGGTGGTGGGCCGGAAAGGGTGTTGGGCCGCACACCCTAGAATGGACCGCACATTTATTTCGCATACTCTCTTAAGTCGCACACTTAAAGTTTGACCGCACACTGAATAGCGGGCCGCACTCTTCACTATAATTGGGCCATATTCTAGTTATTATTAAACCACATCTTCTTAGTTACAAGGGACTTTTAATGTTTTTATCTTTTTACCACAAAGTTTTTATGTTTTTTTTACCACAACTATTTTAGGTTTTGATATTGACAAATGTCTTTTATTTAGTTTTTATGCTTTTTAAATTCAAAACTAAAACTTAATATATTATATTATATACATCATGTTAGGTACAATAAAAAATTTTCTTTTGTATTTTGGTCATTAAAATTTTTTCTTTTGAACTTTGCTGCATGAAACCTAGGCATATTTTACTAACCAAATAGAAAATATAAATAATTCATAATTTTATACTCAAATAATTTTAATTCTATGTATTAAATATTTTAAACAAATTGTGTGTTATATTTTTCATATATTTTTCTATGATTTTTAGAATAATTATAGTTTTATCTTATTTTTTATAAAATTTATATTAATTATAATAAATTTGGATATGTTATGGTTTTACTCGAGTTTAATTTAGGACGTAACTTTTTCGTTATTTACGAATATACCGTCACGTGTGTTTTTATCTACATTTCGACACAAGTGTTTTTTATATACATTTGCATGGTTTTCCTCGAGTTTAATATACGACGTGACATACTGTTGCAATGAGCGGGATATTTTATCTACATTCGCATGGTTTTCTTCTATTTCTTACATTTTATTTAGTGTTGTTTGTTTTACACATTTATATTTTATAGTTTTATACTGACCTTTACCCATTTGGTTTGTACGTGGATTCCCCGCCGCAACGCGCGGTGAGAAACTCCTAGTTATTACAATACAAATAGTGATGTGTTCAAGTTAGCAGTTGTTATGGAAGAAAATAGATTTATTTTTGAAATCATAGTAGCCTAATACTTTTATAGAAAGTTATTGCAAAATAAGACAACACAAAAAACATTGTGTCACGTTTAATCACTTAATCTATCTTACAATAATTTTACATGTGCCATCAACTTTTCAACGTGTTATACATGTACGTTGCAACGTACGATACCCAAATGTTGAGAAGAGACACCCTCAACAAGAAAACGGCACAACAATAGCGCGCCAAACAAAAAGTAAACAGAAAATAAAGTTATTATGACAACTATTTTGTTGGTGCTACCAAGAATGAAAACTCACTAGTTAAATATATTTTTTTTTGCATAAAGGGGAGCTCAAAATACATGACCTTTATGACAAGGGTGGAGATTTTTCATCAACATTTACAATGGGGTCATTCCTATTGTGAATGGTGATCACCACCCAAGCACCTAGCTCCAACAGATATTTCAGTAAGACGTTGTCAGACTAATTAGATATGTCTACTTATCATCTTTCCTAGTGGTAATAAGTACCACTTAATTATCACCATTGCTAATGGTGCTGAGTATCAAAGTCATATCCCTAACATCTCTCACATGTTTAGATTTTTTACAACTTTTCATCATTACTAGTGCCGATGACCCATTATAGAAGATGGATAAGCCCCCCCCCCCCCCCCCCCCCCCCCCCCCCTCTCTCAGCCCCATCATGCAAAATATTCCTAATTAAATCATAGTTAATTATATAATGGAGTTGCTTTAATTTTCAACATCCTTGGTTATTCTTACACTTTCATGTGTTTGAGTTGAATTCTTCTTTTAAATAAAGACCAAATTAATTTGACACTCTCATGTATTTGAGTTGAATACTAACAAAAAGTTGGGGCTCTTTTTTGCATGGATCATATAGACTAGTTGCACCAAATATGTTCACCAAGAAAGAAATAAAACATAAGTTGCAAAGTGATGTAATAAGATGAGGAAAACAAACACGTAATATGCACGTGATACATGAAACCTAGACACACTGAACCTAGTACAACATTAATTGGAGTGCACGTTCAGGTCGCATGGGTGCCTGTCCAAGACACAGATTCGGCTCCCAATGTCTTTAAAGTGTGCCCTAGGGGTAGCATGGTCCCCAAACCGCAAGCAACCCACCACCATGAGAGTCACTTTGTACTAACATATATAGTACTACATTATTATGAAGCTAAATCTTAAAAGAGGAGACTAAGGTACATGTGGCACAGTAGGTCAGCATAAAATAATATGAGCATACTGTCACAAAAGAAGATAATGTAGTATAATCCAAGGCTCTCAATCAAGTACTCAAGAGACTTTGTTCCACTTAACTTAGTGCTAATCACTTTTAAATATTCTATCACCTTTTTTTGCTTTGAAGTTTGCTTTATAGGCATTGGTTAATTAAATTAGCAATGAACATGTGGGCATACATGTATATGTGTCATAGGCTGTGAGTAAGTGTATAAGTTAGTGAGGCTGGTATATGCTTCACAACATACCCACTGACCTACACCAATGATAATGCTTGGTCCCTGGTCACTTCTAGACTTTGAAATGAGGTCTAGGTCAATATGACTTTTGTCAAAGTTTTTCAACAGGTTGCACAACACTAGAAAAGTGTAAATCAACTTGTGGGCTCAGTCTTGAACTCAGTTGTCAAATATTTTTCTTGAACTATTAGTCAAGTCAAAAACTTCATTTATATAAAATACTAGTTAGAGATAGTGTTTTTATAAACAATATTTGAATTATATAGAGGGGTGAAATTTGACAACTTTTAAACTGTATTTTTAGAAAAAATGGTATGACTAGTAAAAAAGGGGTGTATTTAGCCAACCTCTTCTATTAAGCAAACAATTACCTTAAAAGCATTTAGTTCATAATCCACAGTTAATGGTAACCATGGGTTCAATTTGGATTGTGCGTTCCTTGTATCGTCTAAGAATATGTAGTGGTGTTTTTTAAGGAACCAAACAGAGATGGTACATGTACAAGAAACTTCACAAGAACCTCTTAAGGAAAGACACAAAAGAAAAGAACCGGAACACCAAGTATCGAATACATATATCATTGAATTGTTACCGGTATCTTTTTTTTTAACGGTCAATAGAATCAATCCCGAGCACTCTTGGGGCACCCACTGGATCAAACGGAGTACTCCGAGAGTACCCGGGTCCACCACCAATTCCGGGGAAAACCCGGTAACCCACCCGCCCATAGGCACGACGATGAAGTTACCGGTAAAACCCGTTTAGCTCAAGAATCCAACCCAGGCTTCCCTGGGTCTCCTATCATTGTCCACTAATGCCTCACTCTGCACCAAGTGAGAATTGTTACCAGTATCTTACTACTAAACAGATGACTATCCTTAACATTCACTAACAAGCCTCATCCGCCGATGATTACCGGTGGAAACTAGTGGCTTTAAGAAAATTGAAAAAAGTTAATTAAACTTCTGTTTTTTTTTTCTTTTTTAAAAGTCAACAATATGTTTTAAATGATTGTATCATGTGCTTAAAAATCTGTAATTACTTAAACTTTTAAAATAATATAAAATTATATTTTTGTCCACCTTATATGTATTATAATATTGAATACCCATCATGCAAATATTTGGAACTTGACCATTACAAAAGACCAAAAGTGCCCAATCTGTCTTCTCTCTAACCCCGACCGCCGGAGGCTCGACGAAGGGGTGATCATAGGGTTAGCGCGTAGGGTCGCCGTCTTCCTGGTTTGACCCGGCATTCTAACTTTTATTTTCATTCGTTCCATTTGCTTTCTGGGGTCGGTTTCTCTGTGTTCTTTGTTATTTTGCTGGGGAACATTTCGCCGGAGGCTCGACGAAGGAGTGCTATTTGGGATAGAGGTGGAGGTTTAACCGTACTCACATATTGGTTATTGAATCCAAATTAACCTGCTTTTCTATCTTGAATATTCTCTCTTTCCATTTGCTTTTCGGGATTGTTTCTCCACATCCTAATGGAAGAGGAAGGGCCTTGGCTGGATCCCCACTATCGGCGCAATAAGGGCAAAGGATTTGATAACAAGAAAGTTGATAAAGAGAATATTACGAAATTTTATGTCACAAACTTGCCTACGGGATGTAGACCGTGGGATGTAGCTGATTTTGTAGCTGGTTGTGGTGAGGTGGCGGGTATGTATATTGCTAGAAAGAAAGATAAAGAGGGTAGGAGATTTGGATTTTTAAGTCTTAGAAATGTGAAGGATGCCAGAGCTATGGAAAAAGTCCTTAACGGGCTGAAAATGGGGGGCTATAACCTTAGGGTCAACATCGCTAAATTTGCATCGGAGAATGCGGGGTGGTGGGATGAGGACGCTATTGGCAGGAAGGAAGGTACTAAACCTGGTGGGAATGTTCAGAAACCGTCCGGAGGTGTACATCTGGATCATAGTAAGAATGGTAATGGTGGATGGTTGAAACAGGGGGTGTCGTTCAAGGATATTTTGAATCAAGAAGGTAATAGCAGTGGTGGAGAGGTCTCGGAGAAAGTTTTAGAGGTCCATAGTGAAACTAGTGCATTTTTTGACTTACAAGGTAGAGCGGTGGTAGGAAGGGTTATTGATATTCTGACTATCACGAAGATGAAGGACTTGTTCAAAGAGGCAGGTTTGTCCGGTTATAATATTCATTACCTTGGTGGCTTGAGTCTGTTGGTCTCGTTTGAGGATGAGTCTGATGCGGAGGATTTTTTATTGAACGTTACTGTGTGGAGTCGGTGGTTTTCTTCTGTTGACATGTGGGCTTGGCAAACTATGCAATACGAGAGAGTTGCATGGCTAAACTTCCACGGTATGCCGCTTCATCTCTCTGAGAACAAGGTATTCGATGATGTGGCTGGTATGTTTGGAAAAGTTATTCAAAAATCCCAATTGTCTGTCGAAGACAAGGACTTGTCTGTGAATTATGTGGGGATACTGGTTGATCACGGTAATAGGATTGAGGACACGGTTAAGGTGAAATGGAAAAATAAAAGTTACAAAATTTGGATTCTTGAAGAAAGGGATGAATGGGTCCCTGATTTTTTGTCGGAAGAGGATTGGTCGGAGGACTTCGCCGGAGTTGACGTGCCGGTCGGTAATCTGAGGTCAGATAATGAAAAGTCGGTTAATTCCAGAGAAGAAGATGGAAAGTTTATGTCTCAGAATCACGAGATGGAAGGTCTCGAGGAATTTGGGAGCTTTAATGAATGGGATAAGTCAGCTGGTGTTGAGAGTCCCCATGAGAATGATGATAGGAATGTTCTTTTTGCCTCGGTACCCGGTAATAAGGTTTACAATAAAAAAAAAACCTTTTAATTTGTGGAAAGATAAACATAAAGCAAAGCCCAAGGTTGCTAGCCCATATTTGAACAGTAGGCCCAAAAAGAGATCACGGGTGGATCTAGAAGATCATTTTGATAAGTTCGGCTATTTGGGCCGGCCCAATGAGGTCCCAAACCAGGAGGTAAATAATGTGGGGACGACAGTGGATATTGAAAGTAATAGAAGCTTCTACCTTAATGTTTCTGGGGGCGGATATGGCGGTGACAATTTCGGGGGAGGGGATTCGGACTCTATTCCTCACCCGGTCTCGAATGAAAAAGGGGTGGGATCAGCCGATCTGGAGAATGGAAGCAGAGAATTTTTTCAAGAAATTAATGAAACGGTGAGACTTGGCAATATTATTGGTGTGGACCTGAGGAATTACAGTTCGCTGGTTAAGGAGGCAGTTATTAATGAAGGTAATAATGTTGTTATTCAATGAATTTTTTGTCTGTCAATGCTTGTGGTATAGGGGGGGGGGGATTAAGGATGGGTGGATTAGAGGTCTGAAACAGGAGCATGATATAGATTTCGTGTTAATTCAAGAATCTAAGAAAGAGGACGTATCTGGTGTAAATATTGCCAATTTCTAGGGAAAAGGGGATTATGGTATGGATTTTGTAAGTTCTGTGGGGATGTCTGGAGGTATTCTAAGTATTTGGGACCCGGGGATGTTTGAAGTTTTATCTACTGTGAAGAATAGGCATTTCTTAATTTTGGCTGGTAAATTGAAAGGTAGTGGTATAGCTCTGAATGTTGTCAATGTTTATGCTCCGCAATCGATCAACGCTAAACAGGTTGTCTGGAATGAGTTATCGGTGGCTATGGTGAATTTATCCGGTTTATGGGTGGTTGGTGCAGATTTTAATGCAGTTAGGAATCCTAGTGAAAGAAGAAACTCTAGATTCAACAATTCGTGTGCTGTGAACTTTAACAATTTTATTCAGGAATCGGGGTTGTTAGAGTATGATTTAAAAGGAAGAAGATTTACTTGTATCAGAGGAAACGGTAAAAAATTGACCAAAATAGACAGGTTTTTGGTGCGTTCGGAGTTTTTTAATCGTTGGTCGGACGCTACCTTTAGGGCTCTACCGGCCAACTTCTCTGACCATGGCCCAATCTTGTTAGTGACCCAGCTGAGGAACTTTGGTGCTAAACCTTTTCGGGTGTTTAATTCGTGGTTGGAGAAAGAAGTGTATAAGGAAGCTGTCGAAAAGTCTTTGGAGGTTTTGTTTACGACGGGCCACCGGATAGCTTTTTGATTCAGAAAATGGCGATTATTAGAAAAGGTATTAAGAGTTGGAGAACCGAGTTGAAAAAGAAAGAAGGGGAAGCGATGAATAAGGCTCTTGAAGAGATTGAAGAGATGGAAAGTTTATCGGAGTCTAGAGATTTGACTGAAGAGGAAGAGTGGACGTTTTTGGAAAATAAAAAATTGTTGATGGAATTAGAGAGAAGTAAGTTGTTGGATTTGAGACAAAGATCTAGAACGAAGTGGGCATTGGACGGAGATGAAAATTCTAAGTTTTTTCATGCTCATGTTAATATCCGGAAAGCCATTAACGGAATCCCAGGTTTGATGATTGGATCTAGTTGGGTTGACAAACCATCCCTGGTCAAATTGGAAGTGTTGAAGTTTTTTAGGAACAGATTCGTGGAAGATGTGGGTAATAGGCCGGTTATGGTTTGTGATGGCATTCGTCGGGTGCCCGATACGGAGAAGGCTAGCCTTGTGATGGCTTTCTCTTTATCGGAAATTAGAAATGCTTTAAAGGAGTGTGGGGATGATAAGTCGCCCGGTCCAGACGGTTTGAACTTTAAGTTTTTAAAAGTTTTTTGGCACTTATTTGAGGTCGATTTTGTGAAGATTTTTGATTGGTTCTTCGAGCATGGGGTTTTTAGTAAAGCGAGTAGTCCGTCTTTCATTACGCTAATCCCCGAAATTAAAGACCATGTCGATCTTAAAAATTATAGACCGATTAATCTTATTGGGATTATTAGTAAGTTGATTTCGAAGGTCCTGGCAAATAGATTAAAAAAGGTGATTGGTTCGGTGATCTCAGAATCGCAATCGGCGTTCTTGAAAGGTAATTACATTTTGGATGGCCCGTTGATTGTTAATGAGGTTTATAATTGGGGAAAAAAGTTCAAGAAATTTTTTTTTCCTGAAAATTGATTTCGAAAAGGCATTTGATAATGTAAATTGGAAGTTTCTAATGTCCATCATGGATCAAATGGGTTTCCCGGCTAGATGGTGCAAATGGATTAAGGGTTATGTGGAATCGGCTAGGTCGTCGGTTCTTGTTAACGGGTCGCCTACGTTTGAATTAAAGTGCTCGAAAGGGATTAGACAAGGGGATCCGATATCGCCATTTTTGTTTATTTTAGTGATGGAGGCTTTGTCCTTTATGATTGAGAGGGCTAAAAACGAAGGTATTTTGGTTGGTGTTCAAACCCCCTCGAACGGTCTGATGGTGTCCCATTTGTTTTATGCGGATGATGCGATTATTATGGGAGAATGGTCTAGGAGTAATATTACGAACGTGGTCTGTATTCTTCGGGTATTCTTCGGGTATTTCACTTATGTTCTGGTTTGAAGATAAATTTAGCTAAGTCTAATTTATTTGGAATTGGTGTCAATAATGAGGAATTAAATAATATGGCGACTTTAGTTGGGTGTCAAGCGGAGGTGTTCCCATTTCGTTATCTTGGTTTGTCTGTTGGAGGTAACATGAATAGGGTGTCAAATTGGAAACCGGTTTATGATATTGTGGATGCGAGACTCGCGAAATGGAAGGCGGTGATGCTTTCGATGGGAGGTAGAATTACTTTGATCAAGGCGGTTTTAGAAAGTTTACCGAACTACTATTTCTCGCTTTATAAAGCTCCCGTTCAGGTTATTAAAGATTTGGAAGCGAAGATAAGGATTTTTTTGTGGGGAGGTTGCGACTCGATCAAAAAAGTTCATTGGGCGGCTTGGGACTGGGTGGCTTTGCCGGTGGATAAAGGCGGTTTGGGCCTGTGCAAACTGAAGTATATTAACATATCCCTTCTTACAAAATGGGGGTGGCGTTATAAGGAGGATAAGGATAAATTAAGGGTGAAAGTGATTGACGCGGTGCACAAAACAAAAAATAAATGGGATTGTTTTCCAGCCAGGAAATCGTTGGGGGGGTGTGTGGTGTAATATTGTGAAGATGATGGATAAATTATTTCTGGATAACAAGTCGGTTCTGAGTTTTTTTAAAGGGGAGGTCGGCAATGGGAAGTCCCTGTTTTTCTGGACAGATCCTTGGTCAGATTTAGGTCCGTTACGGGCTCGGTTTCCAGCTTTGTTTGAATTAGAGGAGAAAAAAGACTGTCGTTTAAATGAAAGGATCTTAGTAAACAGTCCGATTTCAAGTTCTAGATATGGTTGGCAATGGAAGAGACCTCCTGCGGTTGGGCAGGAAATCGACGAGCTGATAGGATTGTGTGGTCACCTACACAGCATGGAGTTAAAGGAGACTGAAGATCGTTGGAGTTGGCTGGGTTCTGCAGAAAAACGGTTCGCGTGAGCTCGGTTAAAGAAGCTTTGGTCCGTAACATTGTGATTCCGGTGGATTATGTTCCGAGTAGATGTAAATGGATTCCGCGGAAGTGTAGTGTTTTTATTTGGAGGCTAGGTTTGAACAAACTGGCTTCTATAGAGGCTCTTAAGAAAAGAAATATCAACAGGGGTGATTGCACTTGTGTGCTTTGTGGAGATCAAGAAGAGACAGTGGATCATTTATTTACTTCGTGCGGGTTTGCATCGATGGTTTGGTCGATTGTTAGTATGTGGTACAAGATTCCGGTAATCCTTGCCTTTTCGGTTAAGGACTTACTCGAATCTCACGATAATTGCAGCCTAGAAGGTAGGAAAAAAGACTTGATTCAAGGTCTTATCAGGGTTGGATGTTGGTGTATTTGGAAGGCGAGAAGCGAGGTTAAATTCAACAATAAAGAAGTTAAAATGGAAGGAATTATTCGTGAGATCAAGTCGGTTAGTCTTTTATGGTTTAACACTAGATCGAAAGATAGTGACATTAGTTGGGAAGAGTGGTGTAATTTTGTAAATATGTAATTTTGTGTAGTTCGTCTTGTTCTTGCCGCCTCGTCTTGAGGTTTGGTGGTTGCGTTTTTTTAATGAAATTCTCCTTTCAAAAAAAACAAAAGACCAAATGAGTTGTGCAATCCCTTTTTGACTTTGTTAATCGTGCTTTTTAGAATGCTTTTCAAGAGGACATTTTTGGAAATTTTGAAAATTTCCCTCGTCCCCACACTTAAAAGTCAACATTTTCCTCAATGTGTAGAATTTAAACAAAGGGTCAAAATCGCAACTTTTTCTCCCCATCCCCACATTCTGCCTATTATTACAAACTAAATACAAAGGTGGAGATATTGAACCATGTGGTTATCTACACACCTTGGTAACCCTATACGCCATGTATAAAGCTATATGTGGCGTATAGGGTACAACCTGGTACCAATGGAATGTTTCAATGAATGTTGTCAGATTATGGTTGCCACGACATATAGGGGGTCTTTTATTTCTATGCAACATTTTAGGTATCAGTCGGGGTATTATATGTCGTATAGAAGTATACGACACGTATTATATACACACACTAGGTTAGAAACCTGTGTGTTACACGTCCTTCGGTTAAAAAAACGTATGTCATACACGTCTTTGCGCTATAAATTTTAAATTAAATAAAAACATTTGAACACACATTGCAGTAATCAATTATTTATTAAGGTGTTGTTTGTTTTTGCAGATATAAATTGTCTGCAAGCTGATTTCATATGTTTTCATGTCTGCAACTGAAGATGTGGTCTGAAGCTTTTCAAGCTGAAAATATAAGCCTGTTTGTTTTTATAAATTGATATCGTTTGTACAAACATGAACTTTGTTTTAATTTTCATATCCACAAGAATTAAAAACTAAACCTAAAATTCAAAAACAACACAAACTTATCTGAATTAAGTTGCATATAAACATTACAAATAAAAGAAAGCAAAGAGGGTATTTTTGAAATTATTAAAGAATCATACCTGTGGAGTTTTTGTGGGGTGGAACGAAGAAGATAAAGATGTGGAAACATAAGATATTGAACCGATTTTGACTGTCATTCTTGGTGGGTATGATGAAATTTAAGTCAAGATTAGATTTTTAGAGGAATTGGATAGAAAAGAAAGGGAATTTGGAGAAACCCATTTGAGAAGAATCGATGATTCTGAGAAGAACCGATGATTCAGAACAAAGGGAGAGAGAGAGATCGAAGAGAGAGAGAGAGAGATCGCAGATGAGGATGATCGATGATGATGTTGAAGGTTGATGACAGCCGCGACGGTGGTGGTGGCCGACTGAGGTGAAGATGATGATGAACAGGAGTTGTTGTTTTTACAGCAATGGTGGTGGTTATTATTGTTGTGAGGTTGTTGTTGTTCTTCAATGGGGATTTTGATTTGGGGGAAACATGGTAAAGATGATGATGAACGGGAGGGTTTTTGAGTTCAGAACTTGGGAAGATGTTTGAAGGAAAGGGGGGGGGGGGGGGGGGGATAGCTTTTTTTTAAGCTGAAAAAAGTCATTTTCAGATCTGTTTAAAAGGAAAAAAACAAGCAGTTTTCAAGGGTAACGTCTGCGCGCCTACAAACATCAGCTCCTTAAAGATGTTTAAAGAAAAACAAACACCCCTAAATTAAGTACATATCTTGTTTATCATTTCTTAATAATAGGTACATATTAAATGTAGATGGCGTTGATACTATGCAGTTAACTTAATCAATTTTTTGGAAAGCTAAAGTCCACCAAAAATTTGAAAAAAAATGAAGGCGAGTAGATTTTGTTAGAACAACTGAAACTGCAACATCAAGTTCATAAAAAAACAAAAATCAAACAATAATATAGTGAACAAATCCAAAAACCTAAATAAAACCAAACTTGATGAAGTAATAAATAAATTTTTAGGAACAAATAATAAAAATCCTAAAATTACGACCATAAAAAATAAATCAGTTATTTCATATTTGTCTTAAAAATGTTAATATTTAGCTCCTTATTAGTAAAGGGGGAGACTATTTGAATACTTGGTGTGTAGATAGTTAGTCCAAAAAATGTTTTTTTTCTTATATGCACACTCTGCAGTGTCGAGTTGTGGTCAAAGTGCGGCGTTTTGGTCCGGTCAACCAGACATAGACTGACGGGTGTCTGACGTGTCTGTTGACCGGACCAAAACGCCGAACTTTGGCCGCGTTTTGGTCCTGTCAACCAGACACCCGATCAGCCTTTTGTCTGGTTGACATGACCAAAACGCGGCCAAAGCTCGGCGTTTTGGTCCGGTCAACAGACCCATCAGACACCCGTCAGTTTTTTGTCTGGTTGACCGAACCAAAACGCCGCACTTTAGCTAAAGCTCGACACTGCAGGGTGTGCATATAGGACAAAAAACTATTTTTGATATACATATAGGCATTTGGGTGTGCCAATAGGTACACCTATAGTAAATTCCTTACTAATGTCCATTTCTTCCTTCATACATAATTGAAAATCCATTCAAAGTGTAAACATCATCCTAGTTTACGTTTGAAGTTCTTTTCTTCTAACATAATCGTAGTGTTTTCTTCAATATTGGTATTAAAATTCCAACCATTAACATAGGAGTGTGAAGCAACATTCATATCTTCATTAGGTATATATTTCTGTAGAAAAAAAATATATATTATTAGAATGTGATAAACGGATTTAATATTAAAATACTCAGATGACTTAATGAAATATAAAATAAGAGTTTATGGTATCTGGCGATTATTTATTATTTTAATAAGGTCCAAAAAAACTGATCAGTTGCTCTAAGTTATACTGATTGACCTCAAGTTTGAAAGCAAAATACTTTTCAACCAAATAGTTCACTGCATATGGTATACCCTTATTCGCAACATCCTGTAAAAATTCTTTAGTATAATAACTTTGAAATTACGAATGTAATGAAATCTAATGAAAAAAATGAACAAAACTATTTCACTTACAAACTGTTTGCATCAAGCAATTGCTTCGAAGAATTTTTAACAATCTGAATAGCCTCACGATCACATAAAGTAAATGATACATCACCCCTGGTGCCTTGAACCTAAATCTTCACTTTAAATCTAATGATTTCATGAATATGTTATGTTAATGCTAATAATGTATTGCTGGTAAAAAATCAGAAAAGTTATAATCAGAATATTTTTCCCGGACATACCTTACGACTGGTTTTACGACACTTTCATGACAACAAAAATTAGTGCACTCATACTAAGTGTCCATCACGAAGTCCATCAGAGTTTTGCAACCGCATGTAGTCTTTAATAACTTATTTTGAACATGTTGGACACACACAATAGTACCAACCAAACTCCTTAAAAATGTAATTCACAGAACCCATTATTATAGCATCTTGTGGCTATAATTCATTCATCATATATAATTTATAATTTAATCAACATATGACGAACTAAGTTAAAAGAAATCTATTTACCTCCACTATCTCCCAAACATCACTAACTTGCTTAAACACAATATTGGATTGAAAATCACCAATTTCCATCTACAAAATCTTTAAATATTAGATACTCATGTTTCATCATTTGCAGTGGCGAAGCTTGGATTTTTCGGCCGGGGGGTGAAAACATATATACCCAAAAATTTCTATAGAACCGGGGGGGTGAAAACGTATATACCCACAAATTTCTATACGAAAACTACATATATAACACTACTGAGCGAAAAATCCCGGGGGGCGGACGTCCCCCCCATTAAGCTTCGCCCCTGATCATTTGTATATGTACATGTAATAAATAGACAATGTTAATAAAATAAAATTCTTCTCAAACTAACAATGTTGTTTGTGATGAAAAAACATACATTTTCAAAGAAACCAAGTGTAGGTTATTTTGTCCAATTTGAAGTGGAAAACACAAAGAAGAAAGATTATATAGTGGTTAAGACTGTTTTAGTTAAAATATTGGAATTTTATATAATATTTAGGAAATATGTTATTTTTAGATGAAATAAATAGAGTTCAGTCGTAATAAATCAATATAATATTGTAATCTCCGATATTTAAAAATTCAAATCTTGTGACGAACATAAAAAAAATCTGCAATTGTTTTTGGTATGATTATTTGATAAAAATAGGAAACCTATTTGATTAAATATTTATGAATATAACACACAAACAATGATAAAACATATGAATTAAATTTCCGGTATTCAAAAACATCTTAACGAAATAAGTTATTTTTAGATAATGTAAATAGATTTCAGTTATCATAAATGAATCCAATCGTGTAATTTTTTAAACTTTAAATTTCAAATCTTTTAAAGAATATAACAGATCCTATAATTTTTTTGGCATATTTATGTGATAACTATGACACATTTTCTATATATTAGTACTAGGCTATTGCCCGCGTAAAACGCGGTTTCAACCAAAAACTGATTAAATTTAGATTACTTAATATCTATCAAAGGGCTTTTCTATCTACACACCCTCCTGTCTATCTACACACTTTTTGAATTCAATACGCATAACGCATCGTATAGGCCTATACGATGCGTATTGAATTAAAGTAAAAAACATGGCAGACTGACAGGTGCAGGCTGTGTCTGGCGGCGGGTTTGATACGCATCGTATAGGCCTATACGATACGTATCAACCCCCTGTTTTTTTGAATTTATTTTTTGTTGTGCTGTGTCGAATACGAACCCGAGAAACGAAAGGGATTCGAGCAGTTGGTCGATGATATGATTGATAAAGATCTTGACACGATTATTTCCATTTTCAAGTATTATTAAAACCATTCAAGCCAACCAGTCTACAATGTGGTTCCCAATTTGCGGAACTTAATCCAGATTGTCTAAATAAACACCTTTTCAAGTTTGCACAGTGGGAGAAAAGACCAGCACCTCTGTCAGATAATTCTTCATTTGTCGAGAAACCATACTGTCAAGAAACTAACATCTTTTAATACTTCATTTGTCGAGAAACCATACTGTAAAGATCTCTACACAAACTCTTCTACATCTTTGATCACATTTGACTGTTAACGAGTCAAAGTTAACATTCAGATTCAGATTCTGTTCTGTTTCTTCAAGATTTACGTCTGATGTCCAAGTTTGATCACATTTGACTTCATCGGCGGCAGTCCAATGACTTTCTTGAGTCACATATCCGACAATAGGGCCCACGGATCTTATGCCCACCCGAGACCGACCTCTAAATCATCATAGCAGACGTGTCGGGTTCTTCTGCTAGTGGTCGGGGCTTCCAATGCTCACACAGGGTGATAAACAACGCTGATATCATCATAGAAGCGTTGGGATTCAAGGGTTTATGAGTCAATGTTAACATTCAGATTCAAATTCAGATTCAGATTCAGAAAGCAGATGATTTTGTACTTGGTTTATTCTCTTTAATCTATTAGAACGATCCTTGTTTTGTCACGTACATGCGTTTAATTCTCAACAAACGATAACTTTATAACTTTATAGTGTGTGATTTGACCAGGAAATGATTGGAGGTGATTGCTACTTTTAATAAGATGTCATAGTTGTCAAATTCGATTTCAACAAATCTTTTCCTTTTCCTTCAATTTCTAGAACATTCTCCGTAACATGAAGACGTGTCGGGTTCTTCTACGGAAACGGTGGCTATGCGAAATACAAATCGCAACCGCAACCGGTTTCTAACTTTATGCTTGCATCCACCACAGTGAATATTATCTATCTATGTGTGTCACATCCATCCTATTATAGTAATCGATTGATTAATTTTGGGGAAATCTATTTCGACACCCCATTTGTCTATCTACACACCTTGCATATTTTTTCCTAATTAGCGTTGTTAACTACCAAAAGAATGCATACACAAATAGTTCTAGTGGACGAAGCAAAGAGAACGCCTTCTTAACAAAAGTATGTTGTTCCAAGATCAATTCCAAGATATCAGCGTTCTTTAATCTATTAGAACGATCCTTGTTTTGAGAACCTGATACTGTTATAACAGCCGAGACGATTCAAGTGAGCCCTATGAAGCAAGTGTCGGTCTATTCAATTGAGAGGAATCATTGCATTACATCTCTGTTGAAAACAAGTGGTTGTAATAATGGAATCCTTGATTTGAAGAAACACTTTTTGAGAAATTTATAGTTCAATACGCATCGTATAGGCCTATACGATGCGTATTAATCGATGATTTTACTGAAATACCCCTGGTTTTCTGATAAATTCAGGGGTATTTTTGAGAAAATTCAAAGATTAATACGATTCGTATTAATCCGATATACGATACAACATAGGCCTATACGATCGTATATGGTATTATTTCAAATTTAGTGTTATCGTGTTTCCCTCGGTTCGACGCGTATACGTCTCGTTTTTTGCCGAACTTTCGCATATATTGTCGTTTTATTACGTATACCTTCAACAATAGTCGTTTCGGTGCCGTTCGGTTGCGTTCGAATATCTTATTCTATGATTACGTACAGTTTTGTTTGAAATCTACTTGAACTCCATAGTGCCGCATTATATGTATACGTGGGTGGAAATATCGTTAGTTGCGTACTTTAACGTATTTTTGCATATTTTGAAGTATTCTAACATATTGTTGCGTATGTAATAGTATATTTGACGTATTTTAGCGTATTTTAGCGTATTTTAACGTATTTTAGGGTATTTTAGCGTATTTTAACGTATTGTAACGTATTTTAGCGTATTTTAACGTATTTCAGAAAGCATATGATTTTGTTCTTGGTTTATTCTCTTTAATCTATTAGAACGATCCTTGTTTTGTCACGTACATGCGTTTAATTCCCAACATCTTTGTAGTGTTTAGACTGTTTGAAGGAAATGTTGGTTCAATACCACCGGTTTCTAACTTTATGCTTGCATCCACCACAGTGAATATTAACTTTGTTGGAATCTACGAAGAAACTGTTCGATTTCACGGTGAGTGGATAAATTAGCGACGGAGAACTGTTTGTATTTGTGGATTTCGGTTGGTTCAGAAACTTAACAGGAGAAGCAACTAAAAAAGCGGTGAACGGTATTTAATGTACACACCGCATTCGAAGATCCTTGCATCTCAAGATGAAAACCGCAACCGTTTTTTTTACTACGGAAACGGTGGCTATGGGAAATACAAACCTGACACGAACCACAATGGACTCAGACTCATACTACCCTTGTCGTTCCGTATTTTCTCCTTTTCTAATTCTCGAAGAATCTCGTAACGTATGACACATGATAAAAGGGGATGTCTAATGGAACACCTGATTGAGAGAAACTCCTTCGAGCTAACCGCCGATATCTCATCCTTCTGTTGTTCAGTACTTCCGAGACGATTCAAGTTATTTCAGTTATTTCTGTTGATTCAGAAACCGGACGGAATATACGAAGAAACTGTTCGATTTCACGGTGAGTGGAGAAATTAGCGTAGTATATAATACGGTTATACAATGGGGAATTCTATTTCGACACTTTCCTATCTATCTACACACCTTACTTTTTCAATACGCATTTGTAACGTATTTTAGGGTATTTTTACGTATTTTAGCGTATTTTAGCGTATTGTAACATATTTTAGCGTATTTTATCGTGTGTTGCAGTTTGGAAAGATGACCGAACAGAGATCTGAATAACTAACTGTGGAGAACTTGTTTGCGTTATCCATATTAAATCAAACGTTCATGTATCACAAGGAATGACCGATCTAAGGCAGAGAACCTGATTCAGATACACAAATTCGATTTCATCAAATCTTTCAAGGTCTTAAGTGATGGACAATTGGTTAAAAGATGTAGAAGAGTTTGTGTAGAGATCTTTACAGTATGGTTTCTCGACAAATAAAGTATTAAAATATGTTAGTTTCTTGACAGTATGGTTTCTCGACAAATGAAGTATTATCTGACAAAACTCAAAACAATTGTACTTGCTACGTCAGATGTTAACTCAAAACAAATCGAGGGATACACTTATCTATACTGGTCAAGGTGGGCATGGTTTGTTCGGGAGTAAATCACCACCCAAAGATCAACAACTTGTGATTGTCGGGTACTGCTAGTTATTCGGAATGTTTCGAATCATCACAGAAGACGTGTCGGGTCCTGCTAGTTATTCGGAATGTTTCGAATCATCACATAAGAAGTGTCGGGTTCTGCTAGTTATTCGGTTTGGAAAGTGGACGAAGCAAAGAGAAACTGATTCTGTTGTTCAGTACTTTCGTGTGCTAAATACAAAGCCGATTTCAACTTCCATTGATCAAATAATAAAAACCCTAAGATGCATACACAAATAGTTCTAGTGGACGAAGCAAAGAGACCGCCTTCAAATAATGTTTCCTAGATGTTTGAAGACCAACAAATGTCTAAAGTGCTGCTTCTTCGTTCGCATGACGGAAAGCTGCTACCGCGTGACAAGAAGCTGCCTTGCAAAAATTAAAAAATTAAATCGACACCCTCAATACGCATCGTATAGGCCTATACGATGCGTATTACTTTTTGGCGGGGGACAATGACAGCCTTTGACATGCATAGAAGTTTGAACACACCTCAATACGCATCGTATAGGCCTATACGATGCGTATTGAGGGTGTCGATTTAAGCCCCAAGGTGTGCCAATAATACGACCCATATCAAAATACACTTCACACCCGTCACTACACATCTTGCATTTTTAGTGATTTGACCCGTTACTTCTCTGCCCATCATGTGACATCTGTAAAAGTGAAAAAAAAAATTGATTATCAGAAACCTCTGAATGTAGTAAATTTGACGACCATAGTTCTTTATGATCATTCTTCACGACAAAAAAAAAAAAAAAACATGGCTAAAATAATATTACTAAAAAGTAAAATCACACATAACTAAAAGCAACATTTTTTATTCCAAAGTTAACTTTTTTTTTTCGTCTAGCATTCTTTACATCATACTGATGGTACTTACTACCTCTTACATAGCTTTAGTTAATATGATTAGATCATTCTTCAAAGAAGTGGCAAAATCTTTTCATGAGAGAACAGTCTTGACCGCTGATCCTTGTTACCTGCATCGTAAGAACATGATACATTTGGCAACGAATTATGTAACTCACTCTGTTGACACAAAGTTAATAGTTATAATTAAAAATAACAATAATATATTTATATAATATTAAAGACAAAGGTCGGATATCCTCCATAAAAGACAAAACAAATGTGCATTCATTTGCTTCCTTTGACTGAGTTCTAGAGTTGCCAGACCTTCCTCTTGCTTCCTTTGACCGAGTTCTAGAGTTGCCAGACCTTTCTCTTTTAAAGTTTTTGATTTTTTTTTTAAATTTTCATTTCCTTTCTTTAAAGTTTTGAACTAACAAAAAAGACCCTTATTCTTTCTAGTTTTTCCACTTTACACTCTTAATTTTTTGACATGAAATACTATTAACCTTTATCTTTAAGTAAGTTACACATTCACTTCTAACTTTCAGTAATTGACAACTTTGACCTTCTTAACATTTTCTACTTAATAACTTGATACCTCCTTTGGTTTAAATGACTTTTACGACTTTACACCGCAACGTGGACAAATTATTATACTTTTTTTAATCTATGTTCTACTTATTTTGTGTACGTTCGTAAACTGTATTTGAAAGCAAGTCGGGTCAAATATACTACGTTTTCATTCGATGGCGATATAATTTTTTTAAGTAAAAAGTCGGGTCAAATATACAGTATAAATACGAGTTACTTTAACTTTAGACGCCGCCGCAACGCGCGGCGGGTCAAAATCCTAGTAGCTCATCAAAACAAAATGAAATTCAACAAAATAACAAACCTTCTAATGCACCAAAATGACATAAGAAAGTTGGCATTAAAAATATCAAAAATAAAAAAGGAGATTTCTAAGACTAAAATTGCACTTCAGTAATATACTAATCATACACATACTGATTTACAGCCTTTTAGCTTTGAAGTGAGTGCCAAAGAATAAAAGACATATATGTAATACTTGTATACTTTTAATAAACTGATGTATTTACTTGTATACTTTTAATAAACTAATGCATGCATTATTTTTGAGCAATTGCGCATACTCTTAATAATAATCAGATCATAATCAAATGTCATGGGTGTCTTTTCACATATGCAATAAGATTTATGACTCTGACTACCTACACACAACAATATATTATAATGAAACAAATTTGGGAATGCCACAAGTGGTAATTTTAACCCATTTGCTTATGGATGGTATGATTCATTAGGTTTACACTTAATGTGTTAAAAAAGTTATAATAGAAACGGGTGAAATGGGTTAAATAGGTGTGAAGTCTATTTTTTGAAGCACATTATTCTAGAATATAAAGTATTACTAAAGAGATTAGGTAATCTTATTCATACCTGTCAATACCAAAGTCAAAGAATAGAATACCTGGGATAAAATTCAGATCCAAACGCTGAATGTATTCATTAAGCCTCTTAGAACCCTAAAATCATGAAATCTTAATACACAAAATCGAAACGCATGTGAGTTCAAAACCTAAAACAAAAATTAAATAGAAACACTACAAGTTGTGCGGAAAACACGAACATAAAATAAGCTATTCGCGTAATCATCGCAGCTGCAAAAGAACTTCTCCAAAGCCCTAAAGCTAAAAGATCATCGATTAACAACACCAGCAACATTAATGGAATCGACCACCGATTAGGACTGTACCTTCATTTGGTCGGAGTAGTCATTACGAACAACTTTTTATACCAGAATCGCTGGTCGCCGTTGTTGTAAACACGTCGCTGACACACCAATGTTGCGACTGCCTTGTCTCCGACCCCCGTTACCTTCTCCCAACGCCGATGAGGGTCACCACCGAACCCAGGCTACTGACCTTGGTGTCCAGTTGTCCCCATCTCAATCTTTCTCGCAACATCCACCCTTTCTCTCTCTCTCTCTCTCTCTCTCTCTCTCAAACTCTCTCTCTTTATTCTTCTAACTAATCAGCGCAAATGTTCGACTTAAGCCATCATCATTCAAATGTGTGAATCAAAAGTCAAAAACCCAAATAAACCAATTTTGAGCAGTTCAAATCTGAAAGAGGCTTGCAATATTTCATAATCCCACAATGTCATACATCCAACAACAACTTTCCTTTTGACTTTCAACAATTTGGTCAAAATTAAAGTCTCATTAGAACAAAAAATAAAATCTAATTAGATACTTAATGAAGGAAAAAAAACCCTAAAAATAAAGATCATAAAATCTAATTTTCATAGCCAATTTTTACTTAATCATATATGCACATGCTTATACTGAACCAAAATATCAAAAATCAAATAACATTAATAAAAAAAAGATGAAAATGGAGCAACTTGGAAAAATTTGAGCATAACTTCCCCATTTAACTAATCCCCTGATATTCAATTTCATAGCCTGAAAATATACAAAAAAATAACAAATTAAAAATTAGTTAAAGCATTAAGAAACCATAAAACCTAAATTATTAAAGCATTAAAAATAAGCACGACTCAACGACAATTAATAATCAAAATCAAAACAACATAAACACTACAAATGAATTATCGCTGAAGGTTGAAGGTACCTGATGGAAAAGTAATGCTCACAATCATCTTCCCATGCAACGATTTGCTAACAATCATCTTCCTAGTAAGGAAAATGCGTTAAACCCCTATTACAATATCATAAATCAAGTTAAACATGTTTCTTACAGCTTGAGACGTTTCTTATGGAGATGAAAATGCAACAAATGCAAAACATCAGTTTGAATGTTTGATATATCAGAACTGCAGCCAAAACAGCTAATCGGATCAGAAGTTATTCAAAGATTGTTAAACGGGTCAGTTGGGTGAATAACATTACCTTGTTAAAAGCATGTTGGTAATCAACGGTAGCTCTGTCCTTATCACCCTGAAATGGAGCTCATTAAAACAAAAATACCTCATAAGATTTAATTTCACAACACAATGGATACCTCATAACTAACTGATTGTGTAAGAGAAGATTTCTAAGTGTGTAGATTTACCTAAGGCTATCGAAATTCACTTCGCTCTTCAAAAAGATGCTATAGTCAGGCACAGAGTTTACAAAAAATGAAACCACCATTGCTGCAAGGGAGGCTGCAGATGAAGATCTACCATCCTTCAACCCTGCCAAGCCAAGGTGACATATTCAACAATGTTTACTTAGAACTTCGAACTCATCATAGCCCTATCGAAAACTCTAATATAACAAAAGGGTGAACAGGAGAAGCATAGAAGGAAGCGACACAAGGGTAATCAGAGCAAAGTAATCGTGTTCGTATCATCTAACCTGCAGGCCATACCCTTTTTCCGATCATCACTCCATCAGCTGGATTGAAATGGAAACCCTTTTCGGATTCCTTGACAAAAATCTACATAAACCATTCAACCAACATGGATAACATCGTACTGTTAAAATCTTAACAACCCCGTTAATTTTCATATCATGAATAAATAAAAAACCACCCAATCTCAACAACACAATTAATTTTTAGATCATGGATAAATCAAAACCCACCTAATCATTTTGAAATCATATGATGAACCCAACAATAAAATAAATAAAAAAGATGACTAACAAACAAAATCAACATCAACCTGAGTTTAAATTACATGACCAGAAAGATAAAAATTGGAAAATCATTACCAAATCCATTACCGGACAACCTTTGATCATCTCCGTCGTCGGGTTCCAGGCGGAACCAATCTTGATTTACCTACTGGTTTCACTGATCCCCAAAATCCATTGTATTGTAATCGAAAATCTGACTTAAGAATCCATATTCTCAACAAAAATAAAAGACGGAGAGGAAGATAATTCTAAGATAAACATCAAATCAAATTGGTGAAACAAAACGATGGAATAAAAAACATCGAATCAAACAAAACGAAATCGTGTGTAAAAGAAGAACATTCAGTCAATCAACAGTTAACAAAACAGTCGATGATTCTGTAAATCAATCATAAAAGAAGAAGAAATCGAAATCAATACCGTCGATGATGACTATTAACTATTCAAGATTGATTATACCTCTTCGCACAGGATTGATTGAAAGGGTAAGGAGGAGTGGAACCGCTGATTAGGGTTTCAGAGGAGAGGAATTGCCGTTTGATAGATTTTGAGAGAATGAGAGAGAGAGTATAGACCAAGCGTATGTTGTGACAACTCGTAATCTCAAGCCCATTATGTGTATCGAATCCTTTCGCATTTCATAATACGTTGTAATTTCTGAATACACTATATTAATTAGTTGAAGTATTTAATTGTATTTGAATGTATGTGAGTATAGGGTGATACATGAAAATTGTATGCGTGTAATCTAAAATCAGTCGCACAAGTATCTCGGATTCGCACATTCGTTTCCCAACCACACACTCTTGTTTCTATTGTGTACTTATCTCGGCCCGAAACCCCATCACATGAGTTGTTTCATAGCCCAAACAAAGCTCCAAGATCAGGCCTGAAACAATATATGTTGCAAACACCCTTGTGCTTTCATATTCTTCCTAAACGCACAACAAAAGAAAACCCTAGCCTCTCCCTTTCTATTCGGCGATCGAAGGCAGCGATGGAGGACTATCGGCGGCAGCTTTGCCCTCCTCCGAAGCTTTACTCGTTCATTCTAGCCAGCACCTTACACTCCTCCGGTTAGTATGTTGTTAATTGTGTGTTAAAGTGTTGTCTGTGTTGATTTACATGAAATCGAAGTATGGATTAGGTTGATATGTTTGTAGGAATCTCGATGAAAACTATGTTATAACGAACAATATGGTCGTTTTAGAATATGCATGATGTTAATGAATGTACTCGGGCTGTGTGTACGTAAATGGATGAATGGGTTCGAGTGATGTTTGTAATCGGTTAATTCATGACTCGATTTAGGATATTGTGTGTGTAATTTCTGAATGATTATGAACTTGTGTGAGAGTGCGTGATGATGATCTTAGAAACGGTTAGCATGATTTTGTTAATGATTGTATGAGAGGTGTTAATGGTATGTATGCATGATTACAATGTTGACTTATGATCTGAAGAATTCACGTGATAGACTGAACAATCACATGAGCATGGCTGACACAATTAATCATATTCAAAGTTTACTAAACCATTAATATTGATTTTTATATTTAGATTGGGCCAAGACAAAAATAACATGCACTATTAAATGGGTCTTGCAAGTAGTTGTTTAGGTAACTGTGTATATTGTCGGTGATGATAGTATATATATGTATACGCATGAGGTCAATGAATAGTGTAGGGTTTTGTGTTTTGATGATGACTAACTGGCAATGAATTCTGAACAAGGATTCCACAATGATTAATGTTAATTGTTAATGCTTAGAAACATGGATAAACTTATTAAAATATAAGCCGATTAGTTGTAAGTTGCTGGTGCCCTTGGTGTAAATTATTGTTAGTAGATAATTAGGGTGGCACAATATTGGTAATGAGGTCTGCTCGGTCTACATTTTGTCCAGGCCCCGAGCCAGTTAGATGGCATACTCGTAAATGGACCGCATACTTGATTGGGCCTTATGTTTTATTAGGTTGTACATTGTTAATGAATCGTGGTGCAACGTGCTTAGCTGTTAGGACTAGAGTATCGGGTGATGATTGCTAATACTTGTCTTTTGTGCAGTACTTGTAAATAAGTGTGGAATGATATGTGTTGCGCTTGTATGCAAACTAACTGTTATGTACAACCATCATAGGACTTGGTAGACCCATTTGCTAAACGTGTAATTAATTCTACCGAGCAAATCAAAGGTGAGTTCACTACTTTTGAGCATGCGTCCCAGTGGTTGGGGACAGTCAGTGGGTATCCCGTGGAGGGATAAGTCTTTTGGGTAATAACGGGTATATTGGTTAATATTCTCACCTATCATTTTTGTAAGTCCCTTATTATGTTACCTGGAGGGTAACGGGTATTAGTTGGTAGCGCTACTTAGGTTTGGCACCCTCACACCGCTCCTAGATAGGACGGATGTGAACTAATGACCCAGTCGGGGCCCAGTACTAGATAGGAGTACGTGGGAAGGGCAGTCATGTATTTCAGGAGCCGTCTTGTTCGGAAATGAGATATTAAAAATATTACTTGCATTTGTCAGTGAACTGTTTTACATACAACTGGTAACAAACGTTTTCTAAAACTGTGAACTCGCCAGCTTTGTCTGATACACTTGTTACATGCTCGCAGGTCGTTAGGTACTTGGGAACATGAACTTGCTGGCTGGAGGGCGTGAGTGGTCATAGTTGCATTGATGGGTTTATTTATCAAACATTTATTTACTATGGTTATTTGGAAAGTATTTACATTATGTTACGTTAACGCTTCCGCTGAACTTGATGGTTTTCGAATTACTTATGTTTGGATTTTATTACTATTAAATGATGAAACTTTATTTTAAACTTATGGATTCAATGTAATTGGTGGCTCATTACTAGTGGTCACACGCCTAACAGGGACACTCCCTAGGTGGTATTTCTGGGGTGTGACAGTTTGGTATCAGAGCCACTGGTTATAGTGAACTTGGTTTTAAAACGTTTTTATAAAACCAGACTATAACCGAACATGTCCGAAATCGACCATGACACTCAGCTCCAGACTGCAAGGTTCGTCTCTCGTTTACTTACTGTACTGCATAACTAGTGAACACTTACATATGATATTGCATGTGATCGCACGTTTAGCACAACTGTATGAATACATTACTCGCATGTGTTATGTGATGGGGAGTGTGGTTTTCCTTAGACATTCATGACTCGCATTTTGTGATGTTCTTTGCTTGCTACTTGATTTTGAGGAACCATTTGACATGAGTTAGGAGGAGCTGAGATGAGCATGCAAATCACAATATTATTGTGGGTGCACACATAATAATAATATGGGGTGCATGCGAGTCCCAGTGAGCCTTAACGAGTGAAAAAGGGGTTCTGTTCTGTTATTGAATCAGTAAGAAACGTAACAACCCTATGGGAGTCATAGCAGTGATTGTCTCCTACTTGAGCGTGATCTTTTCATTCCACACTAAATCCTTATGAATCACGATGCTATCGAGTATTACCTGAACACCCATCTGAACGCCTAGCGAGCTGAGTAGAATGCTAGGTGCTTGTACGAACGCCCATGAGTGGGTATTGCAGCATCGAAGATTGGTCCATACCCCCCCACTTTTCTTTATTGTTGGAACTCCATGTACTGACGTTTTAGACCCCGAAGTGAGATCACTTCTGCAACACTCTGGAAACATACCATGCGTTACCTAGTTAACTTGCAAGAACGAGGGACAAGAGGATGAGCGTAGAGCCTCACCAACCACAGTATTGGAACGACCCTGATTACTGGCAGCAAACACCAACGAACTGACTTCAATCGAATCTTCAACCCTAGTCAGCGACTCATGGGAGTCAACTTTTACGAATCAATCGAGACATAATCGATGACGATTAACTGTAGAACGGAATGTATAACCGCTCGCATCATGAGTAGTGTCTTAGGACGTGGCACGAAATGTGAACAATGGACCCTGTTGGTGAAAGGACGTCGGACACCATTACAGGCAACAACATTGGGGGCAACAGTCGTGGCAACATCAAGGTACTTGTAATCGTAGCCTACAACATGGAAACAAAGGTGACTTCGAAAAGGATTGACCGTGGTTCAGTCAAGGTGACAACAACCAAGGGAACGACGGCAGAATTAGAAATTCTCATAACGAGAACAACACTGGAAATAATGCTCATGGCAGGACATTTAGGATTGGCATAGGCAATAACAGGCATAATAGCAACACGATAGCTTGGATGAGTAGCTATTCGCTTCGTCACTGATCTGCTTGCCCTGACGCTTCGTGAAACCGAACCTGATGTGGAATCGGCTGACGGCAAGTCAAATGAAATCTCATATGTTAGTTGGGATGCAAAATCAACCTTGTGGGGCAGGTATTCGACACCGACCTTCCTTCTACTACCCTTGATGGCTACAATACGGTAGTTAGTGTGGATTGGTTATCTAGAACTCGCGCGGATGTACCCAGTGAGGAGAAAATTTTGTGTATGGAGAATCGTTATTTGTTCTAAAGCGTCAGAGTGGTGCAAGGGTTAGCATCAATTCAACAATGAAGGCCAGTAGTGTCTACGGGAGGATTACCTCGCTATGTCAGCACTCGTTACTGATGGTGAGGCTAAGGAAAATAGTGTCACACCCCCAAAATCCACCTGCGGAGTATCACCGCTTGGGAGCGTGACTGACCAGGATCAAGCCACCAATCATATAGAACATTGTATATAGTAAAAGTAATTGCAATTAAACCAAACCAAATCCATATGAAAGGTGTCCCAAAACATAAGCATGTTATCACTGTTTTGCGGAAGCGTATAAATAAAACCCAACATAAATAAGTATGTAATGTCATAAGTGTTTAACGAAATAATCACGATCCAAGCCCACAACGACCAGCTTCTCCATGTGCAAGCTCCATGTACCTAACGACCTGCAAGGCATGTAACAGAGGATCAACAACTAGTTGAGCGAGTTCACAGGAAGTAAATGCGTAATAGTAAGTTTGTTTGTAACATGGGGCTCTACTGGCCGATAGTATGTTCTATTGGTGGGGGCTTCCCATGTTGTATATCCACTAGACTATTCGTAACCATAAGTGTTCTACATATCCCGAGAACAGTAATACGTACAAGTTTACATAGGTTTTACGTAAGTATCTTTCACAACCGAGGATAGGGGTACGCGGGGGTTTACGTAGGTTTTACGTAAGTGCCTGACACAACCGAGGCAGTAGTGAGTATCCGTTCACGTAGGTTTTACGTGAGTGTCCTTCGCAACCTGAGGACAGTGAGCAATACAAGTATACGTAGGTTTTACGTATGTATCCTGCACAACCGAGGACGATGGTATGGTAGTCTAGTAATAGTGTCCGTATGAATCTATTCAACCTTATCCTTTCAATCCCATTCCCAAGCCCTGGGAATCCCATGCCTTAGTAAGAGTGTGAACTCACCTTGGTTTGCTCGGTATGCTAAGTAAGTGCTCAAATAAATCAATCACGTCCTAGGGTATGCATGTATACGATAATCAGTTCATATTCACGAAGTTGTTCACGTAACTATAATCACATAAGTACTAAACATGTATTCCATATCATACAAGTCAAGCATATCACTTAACAGCAGTTAATCAATCCAGTTAACATTTGGCATAGTTAAATCAAGTTACAGTGCAAAGTATTCAAATTGGGGAAACACGGTTTTGGCGAAACACATATTTGACGAGACACATTCTGTTTCGCCAACTACCCTTGGCGAAACACCCCCTCTAATTCGTCAACATATCCTTGGCGAAACACTTTCTGTTTCGTCAAGATCCCCTTTGGCGAAACACTTTCTTGTTTCGTCGAAACCTTAACTAATCTAGCAAGAAACAAACATCACAACAACCTAGATGCCCTAGTGGCCGACACCTATCCTCCACCGCCAACCCTCATTGGACCGCGGAATCATTCCACCGATTGACCCTTTCCCTATTTCAATTTACATGCACCGAATATTTGATGTAAACAAGTATGTCAGGTTATTTATTTTTGATTGGACCAACAATGAGGCAGCCGACAATTCAACCAGTGGCCACTCCGCATATGCAATTTAAAACTCAAATAACACACATATGCTTCTCACAATTACACGCAAGTATAAGAATAATAGCCGTCAATTATGAAGGATCCTTATCCGATGGGTTACCTTCTCAAGACAACACACATGCAAAGCTAAGAATATTGATCAATCATAATTAAAGTAGTAATGATTCCGTTTACTGACCGAGATGTATGGTAACTTGAACAAAGGGTCCGAATGATTCACTGGTGATGTTGATGCCATCGGTTGCAGGGATGGAGAGATCTAGGGTTTTTAGAGTTTTTGGTAACCGCTCACCTAAACTAATTATATAATTACGTATAAGGTTTGGGCCTATACTGGGCTTTGGGCCGGCGAGACACACTTGATTCGTTGTGAAGGTTTTCCAGTGCTTAACTAGTTCAAGTGTTTACTAACCGGTTCACACTATATCATTAACACATACGTTTTATCATATAGCACATAACATATTCCACAATCATAATACGTTTCATTTTAACACAACGTGTATCGTTACAAGTCAAACAAGTCAACAGCTAACAGTCAAAGTCAACATGCAATAAATGCGAATAAAGAGTGTCGGAAACTCGAGTTGTCACATTATCCCCAACTTGAAAGAAATTTCGTCCCGAAATTTAGCATGCAGTTACTGAGGAAAGCTAATGGTGTGACGTTGTTTACCTGTATTGTATCGCGGCTCCCCGAGCAGGTTTGCGAAGATTACTGGTTTTCTTGGGGTGTCACATCATCCCCCCGTTGATTTGGAATTTCGTCCCGAAATTCTGTATTGGTAGCTTCAGCCTCAGTAGTAGTTGCATTGGTTCTGAATAACTGGGGATATTTGAGTTTCATTTGATCTTCACGCTCCCAGGTGAACTCTGGGCCGCGACGGGAGTTCCAACGAACTCGTACAAGAGGGATTCTCGTGTTCTTGAGGACCTTAACATCCTGGTCCGTGATCTCAACCGGTTCTTCGACGAAGTGCAACCGCTCGTCGATAGTGAGTTCCTTCAAGGGAACTATGTGGGTCTCATCTGACGTACACTTCTTCAGATTCGACACGTGAAAAACATTGTGAACTGCACTGAGTTCAGCTGGTAAGTTCAATCTGTAGGCTACCCTGCCTATCTTCTCAATAACTTCGAAAGGTCCGACGTATCGTGGATTAAGTTTGCCGCGTTTGCCAAAACGAACCACACCATTCCAGGGCGAAACTTTGAGTAGCGCTCGATCCCCAACTTGGAATTCGAGTAGTTTTCTATCTTTATCGGCGTATGCTTTCTGACGGTCACGAGCTGCCGCCATGCGTTGTCGTATTTGAGCAATCTTTTCAGTAGTATCAACTACCATTTCTGGACCTGTAATCTGACTATCCCCCACCTCTGCCCAACAAAGAGGTGACCGGCATTTACGCCCGTACAATGCCTCAAACGGAGCAGCTTTAATGCTGGTGTGGTAGCTGTTGTTGTACGAGAATTCCACAAGTGGCAGATTTTTTTCCCAACCATTTCCAAATTCGATTACGCACGCCCGAAGCATGTCTTCTAGAGTTTGAATCGTGCGCTCAGACTGTCCATCCGTCTGTGGATGATAAGCTGTGCTCATGTCTAAACGAGAGCCAAAAGATTTGTGCATTGCTTGCCACAGTTCTGAAGTAAAACGTGCATCACGATCAGAGATGATAGAGGTTGGCACCCCGTGCCTTGAAACCACTTCTTTTAAGTAGATGTCTGCTAGGGTAGAGAACTTGTCTGTTTCCTTAATAGCCAGGAAGTGTGCAGACTTTGTGAGTCGATCCACGATCACCCAAATAGTGTCATTCCCACGTTGAGATCTAGCAGGCCAGTAACAAAATCCATGGAAATTTGTTCCCATTTCGATTGTGGTATCTCAGGTTGTTGGAGTGGACCTGAAGGTTTCTGATATTCCGCCTTGACTCTCGCACAAGTCAAGCATTTGCTAACGTATGTTGCTATGTGGGCCTTCATGCTAGGCCACCAGTATGTAGTTTTGATATCGTGGTACATTTTATCCGCACCAGGATGTACCGAGTAGCGAGACTTATGAGCTTCATCCATTACTAGCTCACGTAGGTTGCCATAAAGTGGAACCCAAATGCGTCCTGTGACGTAGTAAGCACCATCTTCCTTTTGTTCTAAACGTTGTCTTGAGCCACGTAGGGCTTCAGCCCTGACGTTTTCTGGTTTCAATGCTTCTACCTGAGCATTTCGTATCTGGGAAGGAAGACTAGACTGTATGGTGAGTTGTAAAGCTCGCACGCGCTTAGGCGCGGTGTCCTTTCGACTGAGGGCGTCAGCCGCAACATTGGCTTTGCCTGGATGGTACCTGATTGAGCATTCGTAGTCGTTTAGCAGTTCGACCCATCGTCGTTGTCGCATATTCAGTTCCTTCTGTTTGAATATATGTTCGAGGCTTCTGTGGTCAGTGTAGATAGCACATTTGGTGCCATACAGGTAGTGTCGCCATATCTTAAGTGCAAAAACAACCGCTCCCAGCTCTAAATCGTGCGTTGTGTAATTCCGTTCGTGAATCTTAAGTTGGCGCGAAGCATAAGCAATGACTTTATCCCGCTGCATCAACACACATCCAAGACCCTGGATAGATGCATCGCAGTAGACTACAAAATCGTCCGTGCCTTCGGGCAATGAGAGGATAGGTGCACTACAGAGTCTATCCTTTAAATGCTGAAACGCTGTTTCCTGTGTATTACCCCAACGATAAACAACACCTTTTTGTGTCAGTAGTGTAAGCGGCTGAGCAATCTTCGAGAAGTCTTTAATGAACCGTCTGTAATAACCTGCCAAACCCAAGAATTGGCGTATTTCTGTCGGTGTGCGAGGTGCAGGCCAGTTCTTGATCGAATCCACCTTGGATGGATCAACATGAATCCCATCCTTGTTGACCACGTGGCCTAAGAAGTGGACTTCACGAAGCCAGAAGTCGCATTTTGAAAACTTAGCGTATAGCTGTTCCGTTCGAAGAAGTTCCAAAATAAGTCGTAAGTGCTGCTCGTGTTCCTCCCGACTCTTCGAGTAGATCAGGATGTCGTCGATGAAAACAATGACGAACTTGTCGAGATAAGGTTTGCAAACCCTGTTCATAAGATCCATGAAAACCGCAGGCGCGTTCGTCAACCCGAAAGGCATGACCAAAAACTCGTAGTGGCCGTAGCGTGTTCTGAACGCTGTTTTGGAGACGTCCTCATCCCGGACTCTCAATTGATGATACCCTGACCTTAGATCAATCTTCGAGTAATAGCTCGACCCTTGCAACTGGTTGAATAAATCGTCGATGCGTGGAAGAGGATAGCGATTCTTCACAGTCACCTTGTTCAATTCGCGGTAGTCTATACACATGCGGAAGGTACCGTCCTTCTTCTTTACAAATAGTACTGGAGCTCCCCAGGGCGAAGAGCTAGGACGTATGAAACCCTTTTCCAAGAGTTCTTGCAGTTGCTTAGACAGTTCTTCCAGTTCGGTTGGAGCTAAGCGATAAGGTGCTCGAGCTATGGGTGCTGCTCCTGGAGCGAGCTCGATCTGAAATTCGACCTGACGATGAGGCGGTAACCCAGGTAACTCTTCAGGAAACACTTGAGGAAAATCGCGTACTACAGGAATATCCTCAATCTTTTTCTCTTTCTTCGATGTATCGGTAACGAGTGCTAAAACAGCTGTGTGGCCCTTACGTAAACACTTCTGAGCCTTCAAGAAAGAAATGATGCCACTCACGACACCACTCTTGTCGCCTTGAACTTCGAGAGGTTCTTTACCAGAACGGGGAATACGAATGATCTTCTCCTTGCATAGGATCTCTGTTTGTTGTTGGGATAACCAATCCATACCAATGACGATGTCAAAACTACTCAGAGTTATAGGAATGAGATCAATAGAGAAAGTCTGACCAGCGAGGATAAGATTACAACCCTGAACTATGTGTGTGGCCTCTAGACTTTTACCGTTGGCTAACTCTATGACATGTTTGGTGTTCAAAAGTGTTGGTGCACGTTTAAGCATTTGGCTAACCTTCAGAGACATATAACTGGTATCCGCACCCGAATCAAATAGTACAGTAACATAAAAGTCGTCGAGAAGAAACTTACCCATAACCACGTTAGGATCATTCCTCGCCTCCCCCTGACCAATCACAAAAGCACGACCCCTAGCACCATTGTTGTTCCCATCATTGTTGTTTCCCCTGTTGTTGTTGTTCCCATTGCCCTGGTTGTTGTTGTTGTTCTGGTTTCGGTTTAACTGAGGGCAGTGTCTTTTGAAGTGACCTTCAGCGCCACAATGAAAACATCCTTTGTTGCCCTGTTGCTGATTCTGAGGTGTTTGCTGCTGCTGCTGATTCTGATTCGCAGGCCGCAGGCTCCTACAATCCTTGGCCTCATGGCCCATCTTGAGGCACCTCTGGCAGCGACCCTTGTTGCACTGGCCACTGTGATGCCTGTTACAGTTGTTGCACCTTGGGAGGTTCCCCCGATAACCACCCTGCCTGTGACTGCCCGAAGATTGCTGACTGGGACTCTGATAACTGTCAGTCTTTCGCTGCTGAACCTGTGACTGAACTGTAGCTGAACCTTTGCTGGAATCCCCATCCCATTTTCTCTTGTTATCACTAGGAGTAGCAGGAGTAGCTGAAGTGGTAGCGGTAGTAGTAGCGCTGAGACGTTTAGGCAACCTGTTCTGCTCCACCGCCTGATCAGTGAGACGGTGAGCCAACTGAACAACCTGCTGGTAGGTGGCAAGGTTTGCTGAAGTTACATGACTTTGGATCTCTGGCACTAGACCTTGAAGATAAAGTTCGATACGCTTAATTGGGGGGGTCCACCATAGTAGGACACAGTAATGCAAGCTCATTAGATCTCTTTGTAAACGCCTCAATTTCTGACCCCGTCATCTTGAGATGGAAGAACTCGACTTCCAGCTTATGAATGTCGTCACGACTGCAGTATTCCTCCTTGATCATCTCTTTGAAGTTGTTCCATGGGGTGGCGTTAGCAGCAACCAACCCCAGCATTTGGACCTGAGCTTTCCACCATGTGAGGGCTAAACCCTCGAGAGTACCGGTAGCATACTTCACCCTGCGTGCCTCAGGGCATTCACACATTTCGAATACTGACTCAAGCTTTTCAAACCAGTGGAGGAGTCCAACTGCTCCTTCCGTGCCACTAAATGTGCTAGGACGACAGTCCATGAAAGTCTTGAAAGTACACACAGGTTGCTGAACGGGTTGACCTGATGTGTAAGAACCGAATAAAGTTAAACACAAGAGTTGTTTAGGAACGTAGGATCTAAAGATCCTAGGATGAGTTACGACTGCAGGGTATACCTCCTGCGTTTGCAGCTGCAAGTGCCGCAGCAAGTTGTTCATTGATAAAAGCCGTCAACTGGGCTTGAGTCATGTTCACACGTCCGGACATGATCTTCATAGTAAAGGTAAAATAAGTGAGAATGGCTCGTGAGTAGTGCGATGACAGAAGAGTGTAAGCACACAAATGTTCCCCAAGCAATAACAAGTAGTGAGCAATGTAATCTAAGCATACTACGAGCAAGGTTCTATGCAATTCTAGCAAGTAGGCAATAAACATAAACCTTATTACCTAAGATGTCGAGTCTTGCACGTGGAGCGAAGCGTCGTTGTGGATCGTTGAGAGCACTGTTCTGGTTATAGTCCGGTTTTAATAAAAACATTTTCCCATATTAAAACCAAGTTCTCTATAACCAATGGCTCTGATACCAATCTGTCACACCCCCAAAATCCACCTGCGGAGTATCACCGCTTGGGAGCGTGACTGACAAGGATCAAGCCACCAATCATATAGAACATTGTATATAGTAAAAGTAATTGCAATTAAACCAAACCAAATCCATATGAAAGGTGTCCCAAAACATAAGCATGTTATCACTGTTTTGCGGAAGCGTATAAATAAAACCCAACATAAATAAGTATGTAATGTCATAAGTGTTTAACGAAATAATCACGATCCAAGCCCACAACGACCAGCTTCTCCATGTGCAAGCTCCATGTACCTAACGACCTGCAAGGCATGTAACAGAGGATCAACAACTAGTTGAGCGAGTTCACAGGAAGTAAATGCGTAATAGTAAGTTTGTTTGTAACATGGGGCTCTACTGGCCGATAGTATGTTCTATTGGTGGGGGCTTCCCATGTTGTATATCCACTAGACTATTCGTAACCATAAGTGTTCTACATATCCCGAGAACAGTAATACGTATAAGTTTACGTAGGTTTTACGTAAGTATCCTTCACAACCGAGGATAGGGGTGCGCGGGGGTTTACGTAGGTTTTACGTAAGTGCCTGACACAACCGAGGCAGTAGTGAGTATCCGTTCACGTAGGTTTTACGTGAGTGTCCTTCGCAACCTGAGGACAGTGAGCAATACAAGTATACGTAGGTTTTACGTATGTATCATCTGTCACACCCCCAAAATCCACCTGCGGAGTATCACCGCTTGGGAGCGTGACTGACCAGGATCAAGCCACCAATCATATAGAACATTGTATATAGTAAAAGTAATTGCAATTAAACCAAACCAAATCCATATGAAAGGTGTCCCAAAACATAAGCATGTTATCACTGTTTTGCGGAAGCGTATAAATAAAACCCAACATAAATAAGTATGTAATGTCATAAGTGTTTAACGAAATAATCACGATCCAAGCCCACAACGACCAGCTTCTCCATGTGCAAGCTCCATGTACCTAACGACCTGCAAGGCATGTAACAGAGGATCAACAACTAGTTGAGCGAGTTCACAGGAAGTAAATGCGTAATAGTAAGTTTGTTTGTAACATGGGGCTCTACTGGCCGATAGTATGTTCTATTGGTGGGGGCTTCCCATGTTGTATATCCACTAGACTATTCGTAACCATAAGTGTTCTACATATCCCGAGAACAGTAATACGTACAAGTTTACGTAGGTTTTACGTAAGTATCTTTCACAACCGAGGATAGGGGTACGCGGGGGTTTACGTAGGTTTTACGTAAGTGCCTGACACAACCGAGGCAGTAGTGAGTATCCGTTCACGTAGGTTTTACGTGAGTGTCCTTCGCAACCTGAGGACAGTGAGCAATACAAGTATACGTAGGTTTTACGTATGTATCCTGCACAACCGAGGACGATGGTATGGTAGTCTAGTAATAGTGTCCGTATGAATCTATTCAACCTTATCCTTTCAATCCCATTCCCAAGCCCTGGGAATCCCATGCCTTAGTAAGAGTGTGAACTCACCTTGGTTTGCTCGGTATGCTAAGTAAGTGCTCAAATAAATCAATCACGTCCTAGGGTATGCATGTATACGATAATCAGTTCATATTCACGAAGTTGTTCACGTAACTATAATCACATAAGTACTAAACATGTATTCCATATCATACAAGTCAAGCATATCACTTAACAGCAGTTAATCAATCCAGTTAACATTTGGCATAGTTAAATCAAGTTACAGTGCAAAGTATTCAAATTGGGGAAACACGGTTTTGGCAAAACACATATTTGACGAGACACATTCTGTTTCGCCAACTACCCTTGGCGAAACACCCCCTCTAATTCGTCAACATATCCTTGGCGAAACACTTTCTGTTTCGTCAAGATCCCCTTTGGCGAAACACTTTCTTGTTTCGTCGAAACCTTAACTAATCTAGCAAGAAACAAACATCACAACAACCTAGATGCCCTAGTGGCCGACACCTATCCTCCACCGCCAACCCTCATTGGACCGCGGAATCATTCCACCGATTGACCCTTTCCCTATTTCAATTTACATGCACCGAATATTTGATGTAAACAAGTATGTCAGGTTATTTATTTTTGATTGGACCAACAATGAGGCAGCCGACAATTCAACCAGTGGCCACTCCACATATGCAATTTAAAACTCAAATAACACACACATGCTTCTCACAATTACACGCAAGTATAAGAATAATAGCCGTCAATTATGAAGGATCCTTATCCGATGGGTTACCTTCTCAAGACAACACACATGCAAAGCTAAGAATATTGATCAATCATAATTAAAGTAGTAATGATTCCGTTTACTGACCGAGATGTATGGTAACTTGAACAAAGGGTCCGAATGATTCACTGGTGATGTTGATGCCGTCGGTTGCAGGGATGGAGAGATCTAGGGTTTTTAGAGTTTTTGGTAACCGCTCACCTAAACTAATTATATAATTACGTATAAGGTTTGGGCCTATACTGGGCTTTGGGCCGGCGAGACACACTTGATTCGTTGTGAAGGTTTTCCAGTGCTTAACTAGTTCAAGTGTTTACTAACCGGTTCACACTATATCATTAACACATACGTTTTATCATATAGCACATAACATATTCCACAATCATAATACGTTTCATTTTAACACAACGTGTATCGTTACAAGTCAAACAAGTCAACAGCTAACAGTCAAAGTCAACGTGCAATAAATGCGAATAAAGAGTGTCGGAAACTCGAGTTGTCACAAATAGGATCGAGGATCCACCAATTGTTTGTGACTCATCTCAGTGTACTATTCGAGGAACTTTCAGGTTTATTTCCGCAACTGTTAGTCTGAATCTCAGTTGATCTCACGCCAAAGGCAGCTCCGAATACTCGTACTCTTATCGCCTTGCACCGAGAGGATTGCAATAACCGTATAAGGTACTTCGAGAACTGTTGGACAGGAGTTTTGACGGACCTAGTTTTCACTTGGGGAAGCCCCATTTATATCCGTGGAGATAAACCTTTTCGTATGCATACTGATTATCGAGAACTCAACATAGTGGCAGTCAGGGACCGTTTGCCCAGACCATGTATTGACAACTTATCGACGAGTTGCGAGAGCCAAGCTTCCATTCGAGAATTGGCTAACGAACGAACTATCATCAGACGGAAGTCCAATAGGAGGATGCTCTTAGAACGGAACATCAAACGCAATGCGGCCAGTGCGACTTTGTACACCATGACCATCGAGATAATCAACACACCAGCAGCTCATGGACCACAAGAATCGACCGTGTTTATTGATGACGTTTTGGGTCATTCCCTGGAGGAAGGGACATCATGGACGACATCTGTATCTTATCTTAGAGCTCCTGAGGGAGGAGTCATTACGTGTGAAGCCTTGTTAAATGTAACATCTAGATTCGAGGAATGTATTTTGATCATGTAACCAACGAAGTGGGAATACGCGTGGATCGTGCTAGGATCCATTTTGTTAGAAACTGATTGGCACCAAAGACCCCTTTGGGGGTACAACCATTTCTTGGTTTCGGTGGGTGCTGTTGTAGGTTCATCACAGAAATTGCGAAGATCGTGCAGCTTAACTCCCTTAAGCACAACAGGGTGTTGTGTTCGTGAGAGACAAAACATGAAAACATCTTTTCAGCTTTCAAATCCCAACTCTGCAACGCACTGAGAATCGTCTTCGCCTGAGGGTGCGAATGATCTAGTGGTATACCATGATTGTTCGAATCAGAGTTCCAGTTACACGCCAATGCAACGCGAGGACGTGATAGCTTACGTAGTGGATTTACAAGAAGAGTTGCACGAGTCACAACCTGCAGTGGAAACCATGGTCTCTGGATTCTAGTGGAGGCATTACTTGGACAGTACCAAATGCACTACTTAGACCGATCACAAGGGCCTCCCGTGTACCCGAGTTTTGAAAGAGCTAAACCGGTTAATGACGTCGCTGGATGGAACTTTTGAATGATTACGATGGTGAACTTGAATGTGCACGAGCTTCGCAGCTTGCTATCGACTCTAACTTACCTGATCAGACTCGCTCTGTTCAAACTGGAAAACAGAAGGAAGAGGATTTTCAAGTTGAACCCATGCGGGGCATGGGGAAGCAACCTCCGGCAGTGCGGATGATGTTCGCTACCCCCAGGAACGAGTGTGGATCTCATTATACGGCAACTTTAGGAAACTTGTGTTGATCAAAGCACACCAGCTTCGATATTCTAGTACTGATGATCGGGCATGAAGACCCAGCAATGTATGCATGACGTTTGACTTGTGGGAAAGTCAAGATAGAGTATCAGCAACCGGCAACACCCATATGGAAGATGAGAACAGACTGCCATGGATTATGTCACCAGTCTACTTACAACTTGAAACGGGAACAAATATCACATGGGTGATCGTTGAATGTCTCATGCAACCATTACACCCTCTTGCAATCAAGAAAACTGACGAGTCTTCACAGCTGTGAATGTTCCTCTGAGAGAGGCGGCTGTTAAGCACGAGGTGCCAACTCCTGTTACCTTTGATTTTGAGCTATACCTGATTTATGACCGGCAATACACAACACCCTTAGCTCACGACTAGACATGAGTGCTGCTTATCACTAAAGGACAACCGGATGGAGTAACGAACCATCCTTGCAAATGAAGACATGCTGTGAGCAGGTGTGTGATTGACCTTAGTAAACATTTGGAAGGACACCTACCTTTGGGTGAGTTCTACTGTAGCCGTTACCGTATTGGTACGCATGCCACTCTGTTTGAGGCATTGCATGGATGATAATGCCAATTCCCTTGTGGACTGAAGTGGATAACAACCTAATCACATGTCTAGGACTTGTACTCGGAACTCTTGGGAAGATTGTCCAGATCGGGAACATCGTTTGGCGGCAACGCGTGACCGTCAGGAAAGCTGATAAGCTTAGGAAACACTGGAAGTTCGCTGGAGGCGAACGTATTATAGTCGAAAGTCTCACCCTGGGAGGGTGCGGTACACCTTGAGAAGCGTGGCAAGCTTAACTTACGTTATGATGGACCATTCAAAATTCTGGAAAACGTGTTGGCAAGTGACGTACAAGCTTGAATTACCTGTCGAGCCGAGTAACGCGCATGATATCATCTATGTATCGAATCTAAGGCAGTGTTCGTTCGATGAAACGTTTGTGATGCCTTTACTAGAGTCGAAGTTTAATGACAGACTGCAATTGTTGAGAGATCAACTTAAATCATGGATCAGGACATCAAGACTTGTTATTATAGTGGGAACTTCAATCGTGAGAGTTCGTGGAACTCAGGACGTGGACCGGGGTTTACATGGGGACGCAAGGATCGTAGTAAGCTCTAGTATCCTCAGTTTCTCAAACGGTCGTATCCACTTCTGATATCATTGGCGAATTTCGGGACGAAATTCCCTTTCGAGTTGGGGATGATGTGACACCCGAGGAAAATCCACAATCATCCTCCTTTTCGCCGAGACTGCTTGTCAAATTTCGGGACGAAATTTCTTTCAAGTTGGGGATGATGTGACAACTCGTAATCTCAAGCCCATTATGTGTATCGAATCCTTTCGCATTTCATAATACGTTGTAATTTCTGAATACACTATATTAATTAGTTGAAGTATTTAATTGTATTTGAATGTATGTGAGTATAGGGTGATACATGAAAATTGTATGCGTGTAATCTAAAATCAGTCGCACAAGTATCTCGGATTCGCACATTCGTTTCCCAACCACACACTCTTGTTTCTATTGTGTACTTATCTCGGCCCGAAACCCCATCACATGAGTTGTTTCGCAGCCCAAACAAAGCTCCAAGATCAGGCCCGAAACAATATATGTTGCAAACACCCTTGTGCTTTCATATTTGTCACACCCCGACCACGTAGAACCTACAAAACGTGGCAGAAACATCGGGGAGTGTTGTAACAGAATCATTGTTTCATAACACATGGAACTTGAAATATTGTTTTATTGATTAAAAGAGTTACAATGTCTTGACAATCAAAGAAACATAACAAAATAACTAGTCTTGCATCTTTTATTGTCACTAAGGCCCATGTCCGCCTAAGTGTATCTTGATCAATCCTATGCTTCATTTCCTGAAACACATGTGAAAATAGGTACGTCAGCATAAAAATGCCGGCGAGTACATAGGTTTTGTGAAAATAAGATTCATGACATCTGTTTAAGAAAATGTTTAGTCATGAACCTTGTAATTTGCTTTGTCTTTGTAAATCATTTGAAAAAAAATAAGTTCAGATGATACGTATAAATAAGAGAATAATGCATGGTTAAATGAATAACCATGTAAAAATGAGTTTGTATAAGTTAAGTTGTTTGTAAAACAATGTATTGTGAAAAGTATGTTATTTGTATAAAATGTTATATGTCTAAATTGAAATGATTTCAAATAACGCAACGATATGTAATACCATACAATCACTTATATATAGGAAGTACCAGCGGCGTATCCACCATGCTTGTATCATATTACACATGCCTCGTTACTTAAATCACTTACTCAAACCAAACCACCAATATAAGATGTCTATGTTTAAACCAATTGTCAAAAGTCCTTGTATAAACCATGTCAAATGTTGATAGTCCAAGAGTAGTCAAGTAATGTGTAACAAATGTTTATGTATGGCTAGTGAAATGCATCAACTAAACCATAGATGAAATGCACAAAACAAAGTATTGAAGTAAAACTTGGTTTAAATCAAAGTTATGTTTTGTAAAATATATGCATGCTATACTGAATATGAACATTTATGCGGTATTGTAAAAATTCATACATCCAAGCCATGCGACAGTCGGATAACTATGTAAAAATGAGTTATCAAAAGAATATGTATTCGGATTCGGTCATTCCTTACGTCCAAACAAACCCGAGATTTCAGGAATGGGATTTGTCAAGTCCTATGGTACCACTACCTACTACCGAGCGGCGTGATCGGTGTTAATGAATGTATAGTATAGTTTAAACAAACCAAATGTCATACCAAAATGTAAGCATGTTTTATGAAGATAATGTACCTAGTATGCTAGAGTAAACATACAAGGTAGAGCTGTAAAACAATGTGTCCATATGTTACTGGAACATATGCAACAGAGATGCAATGTAAAATAATGTACTAAGCATGTACTAAATGGACATACATAGCATGTGATGTGATGTGATGTAAAACAATGTACTAAGTATGCACACAATGGGCATACATAGCATAAAATGTAATGAAATCATGTACTAATAGTGTACTAATGAACATAGCATGTATATAATGTGAAAACATGGAAAGCATGAAAGTAACAAGTAGGCACATGTGTTCCACCCCAAAACATTTGGAAAACAGTAAAAGAGGGGTCTATGTACTCACTTGAGATTGCTCAGAAGTCCTAAGATAACCACCAAGCAATGCTAGAGATCTCGGAATATCAAACGGCACCTAATATAGGTAACTACATTAATAAACCGGACCTAAATCGGAAGATCGGATAGAATGAGGGCTCATAAACCAAATGAGTATGGGAACTCATGTAGTATGGTTTAACAAAGCCTACATACTAAATGAAACCTAACCTAAGTGCTTACGACCCATTACGACCCATTTAGGTAGCTTATGCTACTTTAACGCGTCGTTCGCGTAAAACGCATTCGGACCGCCTAACTAGTCCTATGACAAGTAACATATGCCTTAACATGTCTAATATTGTTGTCAAATCAGTTGAGATGTCAAAAGTTATGTTACATATGCTTAAAATGAATTTTGGCGTCAAAAGGGCATTTTGGTAATTTACCTAAGGCATATAAGCTACCTATCATACAACTACTTAAACGAAGCGACCATAAGGTATAACCTCGGAAGGTTATTCCCTATATACTATGGTCACCTAATGTGCTTGGTCGGATCCTAATGATCGACCAAACGGGTCGGGTTCGAAAGTATAAGCGATTGTTTAAATCGCTTACCTTACGACCCTATATAAGCACTAAACTAAAAGTGACGAGCTAAGCATGTTAAAACATGCTTAACTAAGTTTAGAAAACAGGTTTGGTATCAAAACAAACGGTTTTGATACCCATAAGTAGTTTGGTTACAAAATATGCAAGAATACGTATTCTGACCGAAACTACGGCTCGTCACTGAGCCTAGATAACGTGGTAATCAGTAGGTATGGTCACAAAGGACTATAACCATCGTGATTACAATCACGTTGCGAAGTTCAAACGAACTTCGCATTGACCATAAGCTGGTCAATGCAGAAAGTCAAACAAAGTTTGACTTTCAGACTCGAAAAGCAATAAAAGAACGAAAGAATACTCACGTAGGGTCCCCGAATGCTAATCTAGATCAAAATAGCTCAGGTATGAAACAAAGGTTTCAAATTAGAGCATTTGAGATCAGATTCTAGTGAGTTTAGAGGTTGGATGGCAAGGGGTATTTATAGTGAATGGTCCACCATTAGGATCGTTTGTCGAAATACGTGCCTTAATCTCATCCGTACATGTGTCGGAACCTTATGGTACCCAAAAAGGCCACTCACCATAAGAGTTTGACACTTGGCACTTGACCTTTGGAGAGTGTTAAGGGCTGTTAAAAGATGAAAAAAAACGTTTTGCTGCATCTGGCCCCTGTTTACGGACCTAGTTTGGCAGATTTACAGTTTCAGTCCCTGCAACCTCAAAACTTGGTTTTCGATGCGTTTTTTTTTGACACGTTTAAGCCCTATTAACCCCATTTCAAAGCTCTAAAATGAAGTTAAAGTATAGGGAACTTAAAATGTGTTCAAAAATATCTCGGGTGTCGGTTCGTTTAGCCGTACGGTTACGTTGTTCGGGTAATTACGACGGAATGCGCATAAGCGCGAAAAATGATCCAAATGGCGTGACGAATGGATTTTTCTTATGCCAAACACTAAAATAAAATATTTTAGTGCTTACATAAATTTTTGGATGTCCGGATGTATTCAGAACGTAAGTTATGCACGAAAATGCAAACTTGTGCACTTTTTGACGCTTTTAGTACCTGAATGAGCCAAAAGTTTATTTTAGCACACCGAACCCCTCAAAGCCTATTTCTAAGCTATATAAAGGATATTTAAGGTGTGTTTAACTTATGGTCATGTTCCGAAATGTCTGTTACAGTTCAAATTGGCATACTTTCGCAGTTTGTCAAGTTTAGTCCCTGTAAGCGAATTAACTTGTTTTTGCCATACCAAAGCCTTCAAAACTTATTTCTAAGTTATGTAAAGGTTATTTAAGGTATGTTAAGCCTATGTCACTATTCCGGAGTGTTTGTTGCATTAAACTGGTTATATTTACGAATCGGTGCGCGTATAACCTTCCAGAAAGCGATTTAGAGTTTGGAATTGAACAAAAATTGATATGTGCAAATGATACACATATTTTTACAAATCCCAAGTATGAAATATAATATTTCATTGGTTCGGTATTTGTTTGATGGCCGTGGAGGCACAGGTGTTACAGTCTCCCCTACTTTAGGAAATTTCGTCCCGAAATTTATTTAGAGGAAACTTGTGAGAGTTTAAAACATGAAGTTGAAAAGATCGAACAATATTGGTTAGGGTTCTGAACTTCTAGTAACCTTAATAACATTATGCTTGCAATGTAAGAGGGACACTTATATACAAGTATATGAAGCGTCATTGGTGTGTCCACCGTACCTCCATTACATCGTTCTCATTTTGTTATTGTTGTCGCTATCGGTTCTTACACATAATAAATCTTACTGGGTTTCTGTGCACTAAATTTCATAATTATGTACGCGTCCATAATTAGACAATTCCTTGCACAGTTCACACAGTCTATTTTGTAATGTGTAGTGTAAAACCAAATGAACAAACCTGTGATGAGTGTGACTAGACCGCCATAGAGTCCTTTTAATTAAGTCAATAAATGATCTAAATAGACTATCAAGGAGTCTGTTCAGCTACATTACTAGATGTCGTCCTTTAACCAGATTGTGAATCAATCTTTTTGACTAGACCTCTAAAAGGGTCTCTTATGAAACATGGAGTGGTACTATATAATCCAAGGGTCTTAACTATTATATAGAAGCCCATTAAGGATTTAAGGCAGTACCTTTTGACTATCCTGCTACGAATCCCTCATATGGAGATATGAAAGATCCTGCGAGGATTTGGATAACAAATATCCAGAGTATAAAAACACAAAATGCATAAAAGAAAACATAAGATGAATAAACACATAGTCACATAACCACAAAATTGTTTGTTAATTTGTCTTGTTAATTGCGTACATGCATTTAAAGCACACTAGGAATCCATTCCGTGGATTTCATTTGGTACTTTAAATGTTATCAATAATCTAACTATAAAGATAGAAAGATTCAAAAAGAAAATTCGATTTCGATTATTAGGAACCGAAATGTTCGAATTTAGGTACATAAGGAATCCAATTAAGGACTCTGATTTGTATGACAATTATCCACAAGGATCTAATTGTGAAGATAAAAAGATCCCATATGGATTTTAGAGGTTGAAGATGTTTTGAAACCTTGCACTGGACGTGCTTAAGTCAAAACATGAAGTTGAAATGCTTATGAAGTTGAGATGCTCGATATGCCAAGGCGACATATGAAGCGAAATTTGAAGGTTAAGTCAATGCATGAGAAAAATATTTTTTTTGCAATACTATGCATGGGGTTCTAAAAATGTGTTCAATGTTTTTGAAACCTTATATATAATACCTTTGAAATCATAAAGTAGTTGTATTAGGTAGGTATATTCATAAAAATGTTTTAAAATCATGCGAAATGAATTTTGAAATTATGTATAAGGTTTTTGGAAAACATGAATGATGCTTTTGAAATCATGCACTTGATAAGAAAATATATTGTACTAATATTGTTTTCAGGCTATATGAGACATTTTGAAATCATGAAGGTTGTTTTTGAAAATACAGACAAAGCTTTGTGCATTTGTTTTGTTTAAGTAAATACACTATATTAAAAATGTTTTCGAACTATGTATAGGATGTTTTGAAATCATGTAGGTTGTTTTGAAAACTTATGTTATGCATGTTGAAGAAATCAGAACGTAATGGGTATGAGATTTGAAAATACTCTTAGTTATCTATCCAAGAATTCAAAGGCACAGATGTGTGAAAAGCACGATTACTCATAATTTCGATTTATTTCTTGTACTTCGTTTCCTAGAATGAAACGAGTACTTAGAATTTTCCAAAGGAATCATGAACAAATGCAAGAAAGGGAAATTCGCAAAATTAGTTTGTAAGGAATATAGTTCCTTAATGTAGGTATCATAGGAAAAGTCATACACATATGTAACTACAATTGTACATCAGAATTTGTGAACAATAATTTATTTATAAACAAAACAGATTGTTTCACATTACAAGAAAATAAAAGAACAAAAGCATACGACAGCAACATCCTTTGTTCAGTCAAATGCTCATCCGAGGGTCAGATTTGCATTAGCAAGCTTTGGGCAATCCCTCCGGAAATGGCCCATCTCGCCACAGTTGTAGCAAGACCCCGACGAGAAACGAGCTTGAGCAGGATTGTCATCAGCTTGATTTGGTACAGCTGCAGTTGGGCAAACCCTTGCTGTATGACCTATAAGTCCACAAATCTGGCATTTGCGGCACTTCACACTAGCATGATGATGGAGGCTACATTTGATGCACAAGGGTGCAGTTCCATTGTATGGCTTCCTAGTAGGGGGTTGAGCTGATTGGTTGGGGACGGCTTGATCATTGTGAGCGACCACGGCGAAATTCTGAGAAGCCTTTCGCTTCTTTGACTTCTTAGGAGATCGTTCATCCATGGTCTTTGATTCCTCGATTGGTTTCTTGGCTGATGGTGCTGTCACCTGACTAGGTCCTGCCTGTCTTGGTGACTCTTGAGTGGCTTCATCCTGGAGACGATACATGGTAGTAGTTAATTCAACAGTCTTCAGGACTACTTCGCCTATTCGTTGAGCGAATTTGGCTGTCTGCTCAGACATTTGACCGGTGCTGAGAGGAAGAGACATTCTAGAAGCAAATGAAAGGCATACGAAGAAACAGGTGAAAGGGTATTGGATAATCAATACAGAATGGTAACGAATGAAAATTGTGATCATTTGTTTGTTTCCTAAGGCAAACAAATGAGATGGTGACAAATCAAAGTAAATGGGTCAAAAATAATGTATCGCGAAGACATGCTCGCCTATAAGTGTCTCATCCCAAGAATTCCCAGGTAAGCACAACTGGTCTCGCGTCTGATGAGATGTATACGAAGTGCTTGCCTAGACAGAAAACCCAGAATACATGCATTCACCCTTCCAGTTTGCACGTGTTCACATTATTTAAAACCCAAGACCTTGACGAGGTTTTGAAAAACTCAAAGGGGTTCAAAACCATATAACAGAGGGTTCAAAACCTTACAATAAAGGGTTCAAAACCTAGTAATCAATCATCCTAGAACAGATGATTAGTTTTCAAAGTGGTTTTGAAATTTATGTTCTTGTTGTGGTTGTCGCCTAAGGATAGGTGACAATATTGTTTTATGACTAAACGCAAGTAAACTCGCGTTAGGGTCCTAAGAAGGTTATAGACTAGGTCAAAGTATTACTAATAACCTAATTCCCTATAACCATGAGCTCTGATACCAACTTTTCTGTCACACCCCGACCACGTAGAACCTACAAAACGTGGCGGAAACATCGGGGAGTGTTGTAACAGAATCATTGTTTCATAACACATGGAACTTGAAATATTGTTTTATTGATTAAAAGAGTTACAATGTCTTGACAATCAAAGAAACATAACAAAATAACTAGTCTTGCATCTTTTATTGTCACTAAGGCCCATGTCCGCCTAAGTGTATCTTGATCAATCCTATGCTTCATTTCCTGAAACACATGTGAAAATAGGTACGTCAGTATAAAAATGTCGGCGAGTACATAGGTTTTGTGAAAATAAGATTCATGACATCTGTTTAAGAAAATGTTTAGTCATGAACCTTGTAATTTGCTTTGTCTTTGTAAATCATTTGAAAAAAAATAAGTTCAGATGATACGTATAAATAAGAGAATAATGCATGGTTAAATGAATAACCATGTAAAAATGAGTTTATATAAGTTAAGTTGTTTGTAAAACAATGTATTGTGAAAAGTATGTTATTTGTATAAAATGTTATATGTCTAAATTGAAATGATTTCAAATAACACAACGATATGTAATACCATACAATCACTTATATATAGGAAGTACCAGCGGCGTATCCACCATGCTTGTATCATATTACACATGCCTCGTTACTTAAATCACTTACTCAAACCAAACCACCAATATAAGATGTCTATGTTTAAACCAATTGTCAAAAGTCCTTGTATAAACCATGTCAAATGTTGATAGTCCAAGAGTAGTCAAGTAATGTGTAACAAATGTTTATGTATGGCTAGTGAAATGCATCAACTAAACCATAGATGAAATGCACAAAACAAAGTATTGAAGTAAAACTTGGTTTAAATCAAAGTTATGTTTTGTAAAATATATGCATGCTATACTGAATATGAACATTTATGCGGTATTGTAAAAATTCATACATCCAAGCCATGCGACAGTCGGATAACTATGTAAAAATGAGTTATCAAAAGAATATGTATTCGGATTCGGTCATTCCTTACGTCCAAACAAACCCGAGATTTCAGGAATGGGATTTGTCAAGTCCTATGGTACCACTACCTACTACCGAGCGGCGTGATCGGTGTTAATGAATGTATAGTATAGTTTAAACAAACCAAATGTCATACCAAAATGTAAGCATGTTTTATGAAGATAATGTACCTAGTATGCTAGAGTAAACATACAAGGTAGAGCTGTAAAACAATGTGTCCATATGTTACTGGAACATATGCAACAGAGATGCAATGTAAAATAATGTACTAAGCATGTACTAAATGGACATACATAGCATGTGATGTGATGTGATGTAAAACAATGTACTAAGTATGCACACAATGGATATACATAGCATAAAATGTAATGAAATCATGTACTAATAGTGTACTAATGAACATAGCATGTATATAATGTGAAAACATGGAAAGCATGAAAGTAACAAGTAGGCACATGTGTTCCACCCCAAAACATTTGGAAAACAGTAAAAGAGGGGTCTATGTACTCACTTGAGATTGCTCAGAAGTCCTAAGATAACCACCAAGCAATGCTAGAGATCTCGGAATATCAAACGGCACCTAATATAGGTAACTACATTAATAAACCGGACCTAAATCGGAAGATCGGATAGAATGAGGGCTCGTAAACCAAATGAGTATGGGAACTCATGTAGTATGGTTTAACAAAGCCTACATACTAAATGAAACCTAACCTAAGTGCTTACGACCCATTACGACCCGTTTAGGTAGCTTATGCTACTTTAACGCGTCGTTCGCGTAAAACGCGTTCGGACCGCCTAACTAGTCCTATGACAAGTAACATATGCCTTAACATGTCTAATATTGTTGTCAAATCAGTTGAGATGTCAAAAGTTATGTTACATATGCTTAAAATGAATTTTGGCGTCAAAAGGGCATTTTGGTAATTTACCTAAGGCATATAAGCTACCTATCATACAACTACTTAAACGAAGCGACCATAAGGTATAACCTCGGAAGGTTATTCCCTATATACTATGGTCACCTAATGTGCTTGGTCGGATCCTAATGATCGACCAAACGGGTCGGGTTCGAAAGTATAAGCGATTGTTTAAATCGCTTACCTTACGACCCTATATAAGCACTAAACTAAAAGTGACGAGCTAAGCATGTTAAAACATGCTTAACTAAGTTTAGAAAACAGGTTTGGTATCAAAACAAACGGTTTTGATACCCATAAGTAGTTTGGTTACAAAATATGCAAGAATACGTATTCTGACCGAAACTACGGCTCGTCACTGAGCCTAGATAACGTGGTAATCAGTAGGTATGGTCACAAAGGACTATAACCATCGTGATTACAATCACGTTGCGAAGTTCAAACGAACTTCGCATTGACCATAAGCTGGTCAATGCAGAAAGTCAAACAAAGTTTGACTTTCAGACTCGAAAAGCAATAAAAGAACGAAAGAATACTCACGTAGGGTCCCCGAATGCTAATCTAGATCAAAATAGCTCAGGTATGAAACAAAGGTTTCAAATTAGAGCATTTGAGATCAGATTCTAGTGAGTTTAGAGGTTGGATGGCAAGGGGTATTTATAGTGAATGGTCCACCATTAGGATTGTTTGTCGAAATACGTGCCTTAATCTCATCCGTACATGTGTCGGAACCTTATGGTACCCAAAAAGGCCACTCACCATAAGAGTTTGACACTTGGAACTTGACCTTTGGAGAGTGTTAAGGGCTGTTAAAAGATGAAAAAAAAACGTTTTGCTGCATCTGGCCCCTGTTTACGGACCTAGTTTGGCAGATTTACAGTTTCAGTCCCTGCAACCTCAAAACTTGGTTTTCGATGCGTTTTTTTTGACACGTTTAAGCCCTATTAACCCCATTTCAAAGCTCTAAAATGAATTTAAAGTATAGGGAACTTAAAATGTGTTCAAAAATATCTCGGGTGTCGGTTCGTTTAGCCGTACGGTTACGTTGTTCGGTTAATTACGACGGAATGCGCATAAGCGCGAAAAATGATCCAAATGGCGTGACGAATGGATTTTTCTTATGCCAAACACTAAAATAAAATATTTTAGTGCTTACATAAATTTTTGGATGTCCGGATGTATTCAGAACGTAAGTTATGCACGAAAATGCAAACTTGTGCACTTTTTGACGCTTTTAGTACCTGAATGAGCCAAAAGTTTATTTTAGCACACCGAACCCCTCAAAGCCGATTTCTAAGCTATATAAAGGATATTTAAGGTGTGTTTAACTTATGTTCATGTTCCGGAATGTCTGTTACAGTTCAAATTGGCATACTTTCGCAGTTTGTCAAGTTTAGTCCCTGTAAGCGAATTAACTTGTTTTTGCCATACCAAAGCCTTCAAAACTTATTTCTAAGTTATGTAAAGGTTATTTAAGGTATGTTAAGCCTATGTCACTATTCCGGAGTGTTTGTTGCATTAAACTGGTTATATTTACGCATCGGTGCGCGTATAACCTTCCAGAAAGCGATTTAGAGTTTGGAATTGAACAAAAATTGATATGTGCAAATGATACACATATTTTTACAAATCCCAAGTATGAAATATAATATTTCATTTGTTCGGTATTTGTTTGATGGCCTTGGAGGCACAGGTGTTACAATATTCTTCCTAAACGCACAACAAAAGAAAACCCTAGCCTCTCCCTTTCTATTTGGCGATCGAAGGCAGCGATGGAGGACTATCGGCGGTAGCTTTTGTAGGACCGGGTTTGGGGACCGAAACCGTGATTCTTGTGATTATGTTCAAAGACGGAAGAGATTAGCAATGATAAACAAACAACTTTGTATTAATCCGGTAGTAAAACGTTACAAATCGGCCCGATTACATGATAACCGAACTAATACCAAAGGAGTATACATTCCGGGAGAGATCAAGTGGTGATCTCTCCCTGGGTGAGGTCTCAAACCTCCTCTCACTCTCTTGGTCTTGCAAATGACAAAGTGTTGGTATTTATACCCAACACAGGTTGTATGGTCGAAGGATCTAACTGATTGATCGATAGATCATCTGTCGATCATCCAGCTATCGAAAGATACACATATACCTCGAAGGATGACATATCCTTCGAGGTCCATCTTCATCTATCGATGGATATCTTTCGAGCTCATCGAAGGATATACACAATCCTTCGATGCCTTATCCTTCGACACCAAACATTATACAACCATAATCTAACTGTTTGTCTAGCAAAACCCACACGGTCAACCGAATAGCCCCCTCGTTTGACCACTTCAAACGAGCGGGTCTATACACGTTCGATAGACCGTTTCACTAACTATTACAAATTCAGCGTAAAATAAAACTAATCTATTCGACAAGCATCGGACACAAAATCTGCATCAACAAATTCCCCCTTGTCCGTTGCTGTCGAATGCTGAAAATGCAACTGCAATCGATCTTCAGTCAAGTATTCATCTTCTCTGTGTTAACAAATTCCCCCTTGACCGATGATCCAGGTAAGTAGTATCTTGACGCTCCTTGTAAAATATTTCCCCCTTAAAGTATGCGTATCCGTGTTGGGTGTTGTGCAATTTCCTCAATTGACCGATCTTCCGCTGATCTTCCAACACTCCAAACGGCATTTGATAAGGGTTCCAATCTTTAAGAACTGCATCAAGTCTTGATCTTGTCATAAGAACTCTGTTTCATACAAGCATACTACATTGATAGAGATTTCTGGTGAACTGTCTTCTGTAAACCGTCTTTGTGGAATCGACCAAGTAATGCACTTTAATCTTCAGCATCAACACTCAGGAAAGTCAGCTAGACCAAGTGTATCCCTTGCAAGCTCAATCAGCATGCTTAGTTCCTGTTTTGGTTCTGCTGGTTGCCTTGATTTCTGAAGGGGTTTTGGTTTCCATGCTGAGCTGGTCTTGTGCATTCCCTTTTGAAATGACCACGTTCACCACAGTTAAAGCATGTTACAGCTTGCTTGTCGAACCCATACTTGGTGTCTTTCTTGCTTTCCAAGTTGGTTCTCCCCGTTCTTTCCATAAACTCCTTCGCTCTTCGAATGGCACTAGCAAGAGCCCATTTAATATCCATCATTTCAAACTCATCTCTATCCACTTGCTGATAATCTTCATTGGTTAGATTGATATTCCCAATCTGACCTGCGATCAATCCACAATAAGCACTAACCAAGGTATTCAACATCTCCATATGCTCCTTGGCTATTTCAACACTGACTTTGGAAAAATTTGAAGTGTCTAATCTGACAGTGTTTGGATTGGAAGTGGCATGAATGTTTGAAGAGCTTCCATAAAACCCTTGCTGTTGCGGTTGTTGCTGCTGAGGAGCTGTCGGTTTCACATCTGGTCTTGGATACATCAAGTATGCTGAAGGATCAAACTGTTCTGTTGTTGATGGACCAGTGTTTGAGACGAAAGCTGTTTGAAGCTTCGCGTGTTGAGAAGCTGGTTTTTCTCCACTGATGCCTCCTGCAATCCCAAAGTACATTTCTGGACTTTGAGGAGTGAGTGTTCTTTTTGCCTTCAGTTTTTCTTCTACATCCTTGTTCTCCAATTTTTGAATTAAATCATAAATGGTGATTGTGTCTAAAACACCAGTTTCTTTGAGAATTTCAAGATAACTGCTCCACTTTGCTGGTAAGCTATCAGCAAATCTCTTCACTATTTCTTGTGGAGTGGCATTGACTTTAAAAGCAAACATCTCGCTCATCAAGTGATGGAACCTTGTAGACAACTCTCCCAAAGTCTCATTCTCCATACACGTGAATCCTTCAAACTCTTTCTTCAGTAAATCTTGCTTGATCTTTCTTGATTGAGCATTTCCTTCACATCGTAACGTGAGCATATCCCACAAGCTTTTAGTTGTCGTGCAGTAAACAAACTGGTGGTAAATGTCTTTGTGAAGAGCTTGTGTGAGAATCATGAATGCCTTCTTTTCTAACTCAATTTTCTTCTTATCTTCATCAGACAAAGTGCTGTAAGTTTGTGGATTAGATCCTGCAACTTCCAACTCATTTTCAAATGCGGTGAAGAAGCACATCCATAGATCTTGACCTTGCCCCTGAACATAAGTTTTCAGCCTTTCTTTCCACCATCCCCAATCATTGATGTGATTCAACTTTGGCGGTTTTGTGCTTGTACCAGTTTCACTGTCGTTCTGCATCATAGATTGAATGCTGCTGTTTTGATTTGTGACCAATGCCCATTGATTTGCAGTTATCATTGCAGCTTGAGGTGGGGCACAAGCTCGCATCCATGCAGTTTTGTCGAACTCTGGCTCAGGTTGTTTAACTGATGATTGTGAAGTCGAGGTCAATTGAGTCCACCATTCACCGTTTGTTCCCATTTTAAAAAAAATTAATATATTAAGTGAAAATTGATTTTAAAAAAAAATAATTTTCACAAACTATATTAAAATTTCGAATGATAATCAAACAGCCGAAGGATCCTTGATCGAAAGTCCTGAGAAACACAAACTGTTAAGCTTAAACAGATTAGGATCGAAAGATGCACACAGGTTCGAAAGACAGACACTTGTTCGAAGGATCAACAGTGTTCGAAAGATCCCTGTTGAGACTCGAACAATGGTTTCGAAAGATTCACTAACTCGAAAGATTCACAGTTTGACAGATCCTTATCTTTCGAGTATATATCCTTATCTTTCGAATAACTATCTTTCGAATAGATTCCCTTGATCGAAAGATAGGTCTCTGACTTCGAATGATGGGTCGAAAGATGATTATCTATCGAGCCTTCCTTGATCGTAAGATGATCTTTCGATGTCGAAAGATATCCTTCGATTGCAACTGACACAACTGACACAAAGTTGACAGGTTGGTGAGAAAGGTGACGGGTTGGTGCACAACTTTCGGCAGAAGGTATGTTCAGACCCTTCTTTCTGCCAAAATCAGATCTGGGTACCTTCCCAATGCAAACAACTTTCGAAAATAGTCAAACAAGATCAAAATACATAAAAGTTTTGAAGAACACTTGAATATTTGAAGAACAACCAAGAACAAACCCAGAAAATTTGAATTTTCCAGAAAACCGACACTTCCGAACACGAGTTTTGGCCGAAACTTCAATAAAAACCAACTTTTAACAATGTGAAAATGAAGAATAAAACGGTTTTTATAACAACTTTCAGCAACATGCAATGATTTTCGAAGTTTTAAAACAGAAAATTTCCAGAAAAGATAAACTTCTAAATCTCGAAACACACCCGAAACACTCGGTTTTAACAAGGAAAAGAGCCAAGGCTCTGATACCACTTGTAGGTCCCTGTCCGAGGATGAGATCGAAACCTTATCCTTGTTATATCAAACACACTAGCGAGTGCGGAATCCAAGCTAGCATGCAACCGAGAATGTATACGAGAACAAGCACAAACACAACACACAGGATTCAACGATTAACACCACTTGTATTAATGCGTATGAAAGGTCCGGTTACAAGTCCAATGTTCACAGATGTATTCTGCAAACTCTCAAAGTTCTCTCGTGTGTGTGCTCTCAACAGAATGCTCTCACAGTTTCTGTCTCTCACTTGTCGCACTGAACACAACACACTACATGGGTATATATACCCGACACAGGAAGTCTGGTCGAAGGATCACACAGATTGATCGACAGATCATCTGTCGACCAGAAAGCCATCGAAAGATCATCTGTCGACCACGAAAGATGATATCCTTCGTGGTCTATCTTTCGAGGTCATCATCATCGAAGGATATAAGTAATCCTTCGATGACCATCCTTCGACTCAAACATCTTTCAACCAATGTGCTAACTGTTTGGCCAAGTCAAACCAGGAGGATGGTTGACTTGGTCAAACTTACATTGACCGCACATTGTAACAAACTAAGACGTAACCCAGACTAACATAAGACATCGTTTTGTATCATGACGAAATACAGACAAAGTACAGACACAAGTGCACCAACAAACTCCCCCTTGGCTGTAGCTTTGTCTTGATCTTCGTGTCTTCAAGTCTTCAAGGCCGAGTCGAACCGAGCCGAGTCGCGTCCACACAAAGTGCATCAACAAACTCCCCCTTGGACGCTACTCGTGATGGTTCGTCTTCTATGTCTTTCATGTCGGAGGATCTTCAAAGTCTTCACGTCTTGAAAGCAGAAAGTGTATCAACAAACTCCCCCTTGGACTTAGGTAGTGTGTCAATAAACTCCCCTTAGATTGAACTCTCCATTGAGTCATGCTCGTGAATCTTTTGACTTGTCAATTCTTCAGATCCTTGTGGTGTTGATGAAGGGACATCGGCAACTCGATCATCTTATCCTTTGAGTGCCTCCACTTCGTGTCTTCATTCCAAGGCTTTTCATCGAACATGTTCTCCTTGCCTTTAGCATCTGCACATGCAAGAAAGCTAAACGCATAATGAGAACAACCGCTTGGAATATAGTTAACATTTAAACTAACGACACATATGAGATCAAATCTCAATCAAACACCAACCGACAGCAGTTTGAAAGTTTAGAAAAATATTCATTTTAATCCTTTAACTTTCAAAAATCGTTAACTTCGACTGTTTATGAAGATGCAATTGTTTTCCAGCTTAAGATCAGGATTTTGGATAGGATAGACTCGAGTTCCAACATCGGTCAATCAAAAATAAACTAGAAGCAAAATCTTTTTGGATTTTATAAAGTTTATATTAAAACACACCTAAATTTTTTTTGAAATTTTCATTTTTCAAATGTAAAGACGGAAAACAATAAATAAATATATACAACGATGCATAAACAGGAAACATTAAATAAATATTTACAGACATTCTTTTTGCGAGTTTCGAGGGTAAGAGAATCATATCAGTGTACGGTCACGTCCAAAACACTCTTGTTGTTCAATTAGTTAACATTTAGATAAGCATCCTATAACAATTATCGGTATTGTTGTCCACATAAGCTCAACTTATCAGATGTAATCATGGCGAGGGGATACGTTAAGGTATAATTTATACTTACCGACCGGTGTTCATCCACATCACGACACATTCCCGTATCAAGGTATGCACGAGGATTCATCTTACCGGTGAGTATACCGATTATCATCTGTTTGACCGTATATGATGTGAGATTCTCACTTATTTGATTTGAAAACAAGCCCTATGTGATATAATCACTTATTGATGAGGAACTTGATTTTCGATGCATGAGGGCACAGGAGCAAGTCCGTGAACAGGTCAGTACTTTCGTACAGCAGAGAGACGAACTTGACTCCCGGAAAGAATTTGTGATATATTATCACTTATTTGTTTGGACATGTGATTGTTGATCACTTATTGAGGTCGTATGCAGTATGTACACGTATGTATAGTATCATGGAAGATCTAGACTTGCGTCCCCGTTATTTTTCGGTACAAGATGCAACCATGATACTCAGATGATAAGCAGCATAAAGACCGAATATCTCAGAACCTCGGCAATCTCTCAAACGAAATTTCGGTACTAAGACCATATGCCAATGAATGGTTCCCACCCATTCTTCAGTCGAATTTAAGTTTATATCACCCTGCACACTTTAAAATGATTGTGAGCCTACCGATACATCTTATATAGAGCTGCTTACCGTTTTGCATTTAAGGTTTAAAGAGGTTTAGACAGACCACTGATGTACTATCATTTTCTCTTTTGCTCGCCAGGAAACTCATTTTTGCTTTTCTATTGTTTTTGTGTTTTTGAAATTTTTTCGATGTTTTTGGATTTTCAGATTTTGGATTACTCCCCCTAAAATCAACAAACTAAAATAAATTTAAAACACAAAGGTATTTACAAAAATGATTTTCCGATGTTGGTTAACTCATGTTTTACCTCAATGCCGTTTACCAAAATTAAGTTTTAATCAGAAATGATTTAGCGAATTTTGGAAAAATCAGTTGGCATGTAGGTTTGTGGTGCGGACCATGACAGCATTGTCTGGTCAAAGAGTGCTGTACGAGATAATAATTCACAAAGCAGCTTAAATATCGACAAGTATAGGAGAGATTAGAAATTTAAAAACCGTATCCTGCAACTGTATCGTGCATTGCAAGGAATCTGAGTGCTCTCCCAAACTGGATATCCACCCAGTGTGGATTTCGAAGTCGATTCTTTGTAGCTACTTAGAAATCTCTTGACAGCAACAAGATCAGAAACCTTTGGGTCCGGCTGGTCTTCCATATTGCACCAGCGAAGGTCTTTGTCTTTCTCTTTCAGAAGTAGTGTGCGGTTGTTCAACCCATGCCAAGGCGTCCGCACACCTGGTTGGTTTGTTCAACAAACACATTTTCTTCAAACACACCACAAAGAAATGTACACTGCACGTTCACTTTGTCGATTGTGAACTTCAATCGTGCTGCAGGCGTGTACTCTTCATTTGAATCTATCCCGGGGACCCGATCAAAGCCTTGAACATTCACATTTTGAAAAGATTTTCATGTTGTCGAAGCTTTTCAATCTCTTTCAACCACATTCTTTCACCATCATTCCTTCATCGGAATGTTTAACTTCTTATCTTTTTCCTTTCTCTCCATCAAAGGCAGCAATTTCTTCTGTTGCCTATTTTGTGCAAGGATGCTCCACTATCAACAATCTTACGACTATCGAAAGTTCCTCCTGGAATATCCTACACACTTACTCAAAAATTAGTTGGAGAGAGGGACCCAAGCCTTTGTGGACTTGGGTCGTCCTTGATCATCAAGGTAAGTGATTTCAATCACTCGATGATTAGGAAAAAGAACCTGTGGTGCTCCCCCTGACTGAATTACCTGTTTTTGCTTCCAAGCTGTTTGTTCTTTACCAGTATTTGCATTAATTGTTTTAGCATTTACTGGTTTTACAGTTTTAGGTTTTGCTTGAACAGGTTTTTCTTCTTTGACCTCTGATTTTAAGGCCTTCTCAATTACCTTTTGATTCTTTTGTTTTAACTTCTTTTCCCTTTCTTTCAAGACACGTGGATCCTGTTTCGTGGAAAATGATCGTTTTTGGTAATTGGTTTCTTGGGGAGCACTCGTTTTTGGCTTCAACTTTTGCAGGTATGGGCAGTATCTTACAATATGCCCAATTGTGCCACACTCAAAGCACATTCTCCGCTCTACAAACCTCGGAGAAACATGTTGATGACCAGACGAAGAACCAGACCATGAACTTTGTGATCTAGACGTGCTTGGACCTAAATCACATCCGTTGGTGTGTTGGGTGTAATTATTCTGATCATTTCGTTTTAAAATTCTAACTTGTTTTATAAAATCAAGGTTAGATTTATCCTGAAATGTTTCAAGTTTGTCTGAACCCGTGGATCCAACAAAGTTCACTTTCGGTTCTCTTTTCTTAACAGGAGCTCTTTTGTTTTGCACCCATTGTTGTTGAACCTTAGGTGCCTGAACATTCTTGTTCTGAGCCTTCTTTCCCTGTACCTTCCCTTTTTCGGAATTAACTTGTTGTTTTCGCTCAGTTGATTGTTTTTGGTTTCCGTATTGTTTTCTAACTTGTTCACACGGAATTGGATCACATTGAGTGACGGTGACTTTGCCACTTTTGTTTCCCAAAAACTTATCAATACATCCTTCAAAAATTTGCTCAATTAAATCTTGATTTACATTTTTAATTGGAAAATCTTTGTTAGAGTAGATCTTATCATCTCCTTTGAGCGTGTACAACAAGTTACTCCCTTCACAACTAGAGACAAGGGTCTCCATTCCTTTTGACATTTCAGTCTTACTCGGTTCCACTGGTGGATCACACAAGATGTGATTCTCAATTGGAATATCTGTTGTAACCGAGTTAGACTGTTGATTCACAATTTCTACAGATTCATCGTCCGAAGAATCAGAGTCATCATCCGAAGAATCAGTATCCACAGCAATGGGAGGACTCTGTTCCTTGACACACGATGAATCTGTCACATTCTCAGATTCAGATTGTCCTGAGGATGATGTACCAGTTGTGAACCCGAGGCCTGCTGCAAAATCATCTAGATTGAGTGGCACAGTAGGTTCAAAACGGGGCATATCCTCAACATCAGGCGATTTGGAGTAATTGTGATTCATTGGGGGAGGACATGATTTAAATCCATTACACTTCCTATCCCCCTTTTTCTTCTGAACATCAATAATGTGATCCAAAACATAGCGGGAATTGGAATAGCTTTCCAATTTCTGCTTGATTGTCTCACATTCACATCTAGCTGTTGCTAACTCAACCATTTGCTTTTCAATTGTGTCAATTAAATCATTGTTAACATGTTGTTTTCTCAAAACAGCCCTTTGTAATTCAGAAACATCATGTTTTAGAGACGCAATTGTTGCCTTAAACTCCTTTTCATTTCTGGTTAAAAACAAGTTAGCTTCAGTTGCTTTGGAAAGATCTACAATCAATTCTTGATTGTGTTTGTGTGTGACTTCAAATTTACTTTCCTGTTCAGCATATTTAACCTTTAAACTATCACAATTTTCACAGTTAACTACAGTGGGTTCATCGACACTTACCTGGCCTGATGAACTGTCGACATTAGCCGTAAAGGCTGAATGGAAGGAAAAGGATCCATCTTCAGAGAAGAACTTAGCAAGCTTCTCGGAAGTTCCAGCAGATTTCTGGCATAGAATAGATCTCCTCTTGCATAATACTTCAGCTTCAGCCAAGAGTTCATCAACCTTCAAATCTAAAGCATCACTTGATAAATCACCAGCATCAAGTGATTCCCCATCTGTGCTCCCACTATAACCCGAACTATCTTCATCTTCTGAAGATTCACCAGCAGACGCGGGTTCTACCACCTTCTCAGTCACTTTAGCATAACATGCTGTTCCACCATTTCCTCCTTCACCCAGCTGAAGCGACCAATCACAACCTTCATCTATTTGAACCACGAGTCCCCGGTTGGCATTTGACGACCCTGCTTGGCCTTGGTTGTTAACAGGTATCAACGTACGAACATTGTTCCTGTTTTGGTTCTGCTGGTTGCCTTGATTTCTGAAGGGGTTTTGGTTTCCATGCTGAGCTGGTCTTGTGCATTCCCTTTTGAAATGACCACGTTCACCACAGTTAAAGCATGTTACAGCTTGCTTGTCGAACCCATACTTGGTGTCTTTCTTGCTTTCCAAGTTGGTTCTCCCCGTTCTTTCCATAAACTCCTTCGCTCTTCGAATGGCACTAGCAAGAGCCCATTTAATATCCATCATTTCAAACTCATCTCTATCCACTTGCTGATAATCTTCATTGGTTAGATTGATATTCCCAATCTGACCTGCGATCAATCCACAATAAGCACTAACCAAGGTATTCAACATCTCCATATGCTCCTTGGCTATTTCAACACTGACTTTGGAAAAAATTGAAGTGTCTAATCTGACAGTGTTTGGATTGGAAGTGGCATGAATGTTTGAAGAGCTTCCATAAAACCCTTGCTGTTGCAGTTGTTGCTGCTGAGGAGCTGTCGGTTTCACATCTGGTCTTGGATACATCAAGTATGCTGAAGGATCAAACTGTTCTGTTGTTGATGGACCAGTGTTTGAGACGAAAGCTGTTTGAAGCTTCGCGTGTTGAGAAGCTGGTTTTTCTCCACTGATGCCTCCTGCAATCCCAAAGTACATTTCTGGACTTTGAGGAGTGAGTGTTCTTTTTGCCTTCAGTTTTTCTTCTACATCCTTGTTCTCCAATTTTTGAATTAAATCATAAATGGTGATTGTGTCTAAAACACCAGTTTCTTTGAGAATTTCAAGATAACTGCTCCACTTTGCTGGTAAGCTATCAGCAAATCTCTTCACTATTTCTTGTGGAGTGGCATTGACTTTAAAAGCAAACATCTCGCTCATCAAGTGATGGAACCTTGTAGACAACTCTCCCAAAGTCTCATTCTCCATACACGTGAATCCTTCAAACTCTTTCTTCAGTAAATCTTGCTTGATCTTTCTTGATTGAGCATTTCCTTCACATCGTAACGTGAGCATATCCCACAAGCTTTTAGTTGTCGTGCAGTAAACAAACTGGTGGTAAATGTCTTTGTGAAGAGCTTGTGTGAGAATCATGAATGCCTTCTTTTCTAACTCAATTTTCTTCTTATCTTCATCAGACAAAGTGCTGTAAGTTTGTGGATTAGATCCTGCAACTTCCAACTCATTTTCAAATGCGGTGAAGAAGCACATCCATAGATCTTGACCTTGCCCCTGAACATAAGTTTTCAGCCTTTCTTTCCACCATCCCCAATCATTGATGTGATTCAACTTTGGTGGTTTTGTGCTTGTACCAGTTTCACTGTCGTTCTGCATCATAGATTGAATGCTGCTGTTTTGATTTGTGACCAATGCCCATTGATTTGCAGTTATCATTGCAGCTTGAGGTGGGGCACAAGCTCGCATCCATGCAGTTTTGTCGAACTCTGGCTCAGGTTGTTTAACTGATGATTGTGAAGTCGAGGTCAATTGAGTCCACCATTCACCGTTTGTTCCCATTTTAAAAAAAATTAATATATTAAGTGAAAATTGATTTTAAAAAAAAATAATTTTCACAAACTATATTAAAATTTCGAATGATAATCAAACAGCCGAAGGATCCTTGATCGAAAGTCCTGAGAAACACAAACTGTTAAGCTTAAACAGATTAGGATCGAAAGATGCACACAGGTTCGAAAGACAGACACTTGTTCGAAGGATCAACAGTGTTCGAAAGATCCCTGTTGAGACTCGAACAATGGTTTCGAAAGATTCACTAACTCGAAAGATTCACAGTTTGACAGATCCTTATCTTTCGAGTATATATCCTTATCTTTCGAATAACTATCTTTCGAATAGATTCCCTTGATCGAAAGATAGGTCTCTGACTTCGAATGATGGGTCGAAAGATGATTATCTATCGAGCCTTCCTTGATCGTAAGATGATCTTTCGATGTCGAAAGATATCCTTCGATTGCAACTGACACAACTGACACAAAGTTGACAGGTTGGTGAGAAAGGTGACGGGTTGGTGCACAACTTTCGGCAGAAGGTATGTTCAGACCCTTCTTTCTGCCAAAATCAGATCTGGGTACCTTCCCAATGCAAACAACTTTCGAAAATAGTCAAACAAGATCAAAATACATAAAAGTTTTGAAGAACACTTGAATATTTGAAGAACAACCAAGAACAAACCCAGAAAATTTGAATTTTCCAGAAAACCGACACTTCCGAACACGAGTTTTGGCCGAAACTTCAATAAAAACCAACTTTTAACAATGTGAAAATGAAGAATAAAACGGTTTTTATAACAACTTTCAGCAACATGCAATGATTTTCGAAGTTTTAAAACAGAAAATTTCCAGAAAAGATAAACTTCTAAATCTCGAAACACACCCGAAACACTCGGTTTTAACAAGGAAAAGAGCCAAGGCTCTGATACCACTTGTAGGTCCCTGTCCGAGGATGAGATCGAAACCTTATCCTTGTTATATCAAACACACTAGCGAGTGCGGAATCCAAGCTAGCATGCAACCGAGAATGTATACGAGAACAAGCACAAACACAACACACAGGATTCAACGATTAACACCACTTGTATTAATGCGTATGAAAGGTCCGGTTACAAGTCCAATGTTCACAGATGTATTCTGCAAACTCTCAAAGTTCTCTCGTGTGTGTGCTCTCAACAGAATGCTCTCACAGTTTCTGTCTCTCACTTGTCGCACTGAACACAACACACTACATGGGTATATATACCCGACACAGGAAGTCTGGTCGAAGGATCACACAGATTGATCGACAGATCATCTGTCGACCAGAAAGCCATCGAAAGATCATCTGTCGACCACGAAAGATGATATCCTTCGTGGTCTATCTTTCGAGGTCATCATCATCGAAGGATATAAGTAATCCTTCGATGACCATCCTTCGACTCAAACATCTTTCAACCAATGTGCTAACTGTTTGGCCAAGTCAAACCAGGAGGATGGTTGACTTGGTCAAACTTACATTGACCGCACATTGTAACAAACTAAGACGTAACCCAGACTAACATAAGACATCGTTTTGTATCATGACGAAATACAGACAAAGTACAGACACAAGTGCACCAACAGCTTTGCCCTCCTCCGAAGCTTTACTCATTCATTCTAGCCAGCACCTTACACTCCTCCGGTTAGTATGTTGTTAATTGTGTGTTAAAGTGTTGTCTGTGTTGATTTACATGAAATTGAAGTATGGATTAGGTTGATATGTTTGTAGGAATCTCGATGAAAACTATGTTATAACGAACAGTATGGTCGTTTTAGAATATGCATGATGATAATGAATGTACTCGGGCTGTGTGTACGTAAATGGATGAATGGGTTCGAGTGATGTTTGTAATCGGTTAATTCATGACTCGATTTAGGATATTGTGTGTTTAATTGTTGAATGATTATGAACTTGTGTGAGAGTGCGTGATGATGATCTTAGAAATGGTTAGCATGAATTTGTTAATGATTGTATGAGAGGTGTTAATGGTATGTATGCATGATTACAATGTTGACTTATGATCTGAAGAATTCACGTGATAGACTGAACAATCACATGAGCATGGCTGACAAAATTAATCATATTCAAAGTTTACTGAACCATTAATATTGATTTTAATATTTAGATTGGGACAAGACAAAAATAACATGCACTATTAAATGGGTCTTGCAAGTAGTTGTTTAGGTAACTGTGTATATTGTCGGTGATGATAGTATATATATGTATACGCATGAGGTCAATGAATAGTGTAGGGTTTTGTGTTTTGATGATGATTAACTGGCAATGAATTCTGAACAAGGATTCCACAACGATTAATGTTAATTGTTAATGCTTAGAAACATGGATAAACTTATTAAAATATAAGCCGATTAGTTGTAAGTTGCTGGTACCCTTGGTGTAAATTATTGTTAGTCGATAATTAGGGTTGCACAATAGTGGTAATGAGGTCTGCTCGGTCTACATTTTGGCCAGGCCCCGAGCCAGTTAGATGGCATACTCGTAAATGGACCGCATACTTGATTGGGCCTTATGTTTTATTAGGTTGTACATTGTTAATGAATCGTGGTGCAACGTGCTTAGCTGTTAGGACTAGAGTATCGGGTGATGATTGCTAATACTTGTCTTTTGTGCAGTACTTGTAAATAAGTGTGGAATGATATGTGTTGCGCTTGTATGCAAACTAACTGTTATGTACAACCATCATAGGACTTGGTAGACCCATTTGCTAAACGTGTAATTAATTCTACCGAGCAAATCAAATGTGAGTTCACTACTTTTGAGCATGCGTCCCAGTGGTTGGGGACAGTCAGTGGGTATCCCGTGGAGGGACAAGTCTTTTGGGTAATAACGGGTATATTGGTTAATATTCTCACCTATCATTTTTGTAAGTCCCTTATTATGTTACCTGGAGGGTAACGGGTATTAGTTGGTAGCGCTACTTAGGTTTGGCACCCTCACACCGCTCCTAGATAGGACGGATGTGAACTAATGACCCAGTCGGGGCCCAGTACTAGATAGGAGTACGTGGGAAGGGCAGTCATGTATTTCAGGAGCCGTCTTGTTCGGAATTGAGATATTAACAATATTACTTGCATTTGTCAGTGAACTGTTTTACATACAACTGGTAACAAACGTTTTCTAAAACTGTGAACTCGCCAGCTTTGTCTGATACACTTGTTACATGCTCGCAGGTCGTTAGGTACTTGGGAACAGGAACTTGCTGGCTGGAGGGCGTGAGTGGTCATAGTTGCATTGATGGGTTTATTTATCAAACATTTATTTACTATGGTTATTTGGAAAGTATTTACATTATGTTACGTTAACGCTTCCGCTGAACTTGATGGTTTTCGAATTACTTATGTTTGGATTTTATTACTATTAAATGATGAAACTTTATTTTAAACTTATGGATTCAATGTAATTGGTGGCTCATTACTAGTGGTCATACGCCTAACAGGGACACTCCCTAGGTGGTATTTCTGGGGTGTGACATATGTGAGAAGCCAAAATCAATCCGCCCCTTAGAGCTATGCCACATGTCCACCCCTATGAGCTATGCCACATGTCTGCTTAGGTGTTTGCTGATTTGGCCTAAACCAAAGGGTGACATGTGTCCACCATGGTTTCTTTTATTAGAGATATAGATTTAATATCTTTGGTGTGAATATTAAATAGTAAGCCGACTAAATATCTATTTATTTAAAAAAACATATTATTTAATTGCAACTAGTATTTAACCCGCGCTTCACGGCGGTGTCACAATTCACTGTTAATATACATCGAATCAAATCGAAAATTATAATTTCTCCACAATTGTATAAGAGTATTTAACATGAACTTCGCGGTAGTGTCATAATTCACAGTTAATATACATCTAATCAAAGCGAAACTTTAATTCCTCAACAGTTGCATACTTCCATGCCGTGTCAGCAAAATTCAACTTCTATAATGCAATCAAATAAAACTTCCTACACCTAAATGCCTGATAGGTAAATGTGTTCTGTACATGAATCACAACCTGTTGTGCTCATTTTCCAGCAGTATCTGTCCATGTACTTTCTCTATTTCCATTTTCCATTCACAACACCTAGAGTATTTGTAATTAGCATAAATAAAAAGTAACTTACAAAGATACATACATGTATCTTAATACATAATCTAGACAATACAAACACCTAAACCCATTAACTGTTATCTACAAAGTTAAGAAACTAAACTCCTAACCCAACCCTACATCCACAGTTCAAAAAGAAAACCCACAATTTAAACAAAACTAAAGCTTCCTATGAGATAACAAAAACCCATGAACCAATTGTAGAAGCATGTATATATCTAACCTACTTAATCGCAGGCCTCTTTGCCGGTTGCGCTTTTTTTCCAAGCCAAATTGATTGTGAACCCACCAGCAGAAGAGGCGGGTACGACATCATTTTCAGGCTGGATATCTTTAATTTTCTTCTTCCACACCCGAATATTATCAAATTGATGTGATTAGAACCCGTTTTTGTTATCCAGAGAGAGCAGGAGAAGTGAGGCCCTGTCACCGTAGTTCCCTTTTCTTGCGAATAAGCTCGCCTCTGTCTATCGTCCTAACATAACCATGACCGATGCACGATCTGACAATCGAGATCACCGCCATAAATCTAAGTCTTAGATTGGTACCACTCACGCGCCGGAGTACTCACCGGATCTTCGTCGGATGCCCCTCCTTCTCTCGTCGGCTCTCTTTGTTACTAAGGTGTGGATGTGTGTGTGGGACTTAAAAAGAAGCAATACTCTTGTTCAAGTAATCTCACAAGCTTCACCAAACGTAAGTCTTGCTCTGAAATTTGGGAGTTGTTATCAAGTGTCCCAAAAGCAAAAGCAAAAGCAAAAGCAAAAGCAAAAGCAAAAGTAAAAGCTAATGTGGTAAAAGACAAAAATCCAAAAAGTATCCTGGCGCAATTCGATATTGTCAATTGATATATATAATAATATATAAAAGAATTAAGTGTACTATATTAAATTAAATAAAAAATATGAGTTCTATTAATAGTTTGTTAAAACAATAACCATTATCATCAATCTATTATTTCTCTAACTTTGTAAATATTAACTTGTGCCACGTGGCACACCTTCATTGGCTGCTATTTATTTTTCCTTCCTTTTTTAGTGTATTTATATGAATGTTGTTTGAGATTAATTGTATTTGTATGTCTGGTAAATGGTTCAGTGTGTGTTTTGATGTTTCACTCACCCATGTTCGATCCATGGCATTAATTTTTTTTTCTACCGGTTTTTCTTTTAATGCAGAACACATGTGTTCAGGGGGATTTAACACCTTTATTGCTCCTCTTTCTTTCCCCGACCTCCCCTAATAATCTAGATTACGAGCTTATTCACCATCTGCTTCCCCCCACACATGAAACACTAGCCTTGTCCTAAATCACTCCCCATCCAGCAGCGGCGCACGAATTCCGGTTAACTGCAACAGCGGCTCAACATGAACTGTTAGACCTACAAAAGAACAGATGATGTCCAAAAGCCAAAACATTACTCAAGGATCAAGAAATAAACGGGCGATAATGCAATTTGTAACATTTACAATTTTCAACCATTGTACAATTTCGATCGTTTTCATATTTAATAAAAATTTATATTTTATTTACGAAATACATAATTGTACGATCGAACGAAATGATATTCATGAAATTTATGAAATAAAATCCAAGTTACATATGCCTTTATACCCTTCATATAGCTTAAATTACAAGTTAGAAGAGTTAAAAATGGCAAACAAGTGAAAATACAAGTCCGAGGGTCAAATCTGCCAAAAAGTGAAACTTATTTATCAGAAGGCCTTACGGACCGTAAGACCTAAACCTATACAGTCCGTAAGGGGTGCCCAGTTGCAGAAATTTGCTTGTTTACCAAATTCTGCCATCTATCCTCATTATTTGCCACCTAGCACCGAATTTGCCACATTTTCTCTGGTTCAAACACCTCATTAGACATGTTTAACATGTAGAGATCATTGCCAACACTTGGCATGATCCTGTTAACATTTTGCAAGTATAAATAGAGGTGCATTCACCTCATTTCAACTTGCACCTTCATTCTTTCTCTCTAACCTTCTATTGGAGCTTGCTTCTGATCATAAAGAGGCCTCCTACTGAAGTTATAATCCTCCTTGAACACAAGTAAGTGTTCTCCTTTAGTCTTTTTCATTATTTTGGCTAGTGATGATGGGGGTAGCCCAAGACTAAATAAAATGACTAAATATGCAAACGCTAAAAGGGTTAAATGGTTCAATGGTTAAAAAGCTGTGAGGTGGGGGAAAGTAATACGGAAACAGTAGCCAATCACATCCGGGGATTGCTTCACCAACCCACAGCCGCAAAAGCAACGCAGGTCTGCAGAGTACACGCTATTATCCAGGGGTCAAAAGGCTTTAACCCCCAAAAGGGTAAGCCCCTCGCTGCAAGCAAGGACACTAGTCAAATGAATGCCTCTTTGGGAGATGTCTTCTCCTATATAAGTGACACTTCATTTACTGAGTTGGGACATTCTTGGCCAGGCCTGTTTCCTTAAGCTCTGGTCATTCACATCGAGTACTTGCTTCATGCATGTCGCTCTCTTTCACATCCAACACACACACATTCTATTTGCTCCTTCATTCGAATCTGAATATAATTCAGAGAAGGATCTTTAGCAAATAACAAAAATAAACTTGTGAACCTCCTTCCACGTCTTGCAAACGTGGGGGGACCCCACGACCTGCGTTAGGCAAAGTTGAACCCTTCAACCCTTTTGCCTAACCAGCACAGCTACTACCGTTGGTCTTATATTTGTTGCATCAACAAGTTGGCGCCCACCGTGGGGCTACGCCGCTATTTCTTCTCAAAAAGACCTAGTAGTGTAGCTCTCTTCACTGAACCAACGTTGTCTCCCGGACCACCTCCCCCTCCTTTTACAACAAGAAGTGAGGCTGGTCCCAGTAATCCTTCAAACCCTCACCCTTATCTGTCCACTATGACAAATCCTACGGTGCATCCTATCTTCTCTTCCCAACCGATTACTAGTGGTGCTCCTTTAGGACATGAGCTAACCCTTGACCAGCTCCTACAGTCCCCAGTAACAAGCTATCCAGCATCTATAACAACCACGTGGGAGCAAGCTCTGTCCATGCTCCCTTTGGCACGAAGTGCTGTTATGAGCACTCCCCTCGGAATAAACTGTTCAGTTGCCCCAGGAAGCCTTCAAGGCTTCAACCTCATGCCCAACATGATGACCCAGATGATGGCCAACTTCCCGTGGCAACACTTTATTAATCAGGTGCTAGCCACTCAGGGAAATAACGGCAATGGCAATAATGTGGATGCAAGGGCTGAAGAAGACTTGGCTAAACCATATAAGCCAAGTAACATTTCATGCTTTTCAAAGCAAATAGCCGACTATGATTTCCAAGCAAAGATCAAGATGCCACCCCACATCAGGACGTATGATGGGACTGAGGATCCGGAGGACCATCTTCAGATCTTCACCGGTGCAGCAAGGATAGAGAAATGGTCAAATGCTGAATGTTGCCTAATGCTCATGCAAACCCTTATTGGATCAGCCAGGATCTGGTTCAATGACCTACCTGCTCAAAGCGTTCGAAGCTTTGACGACCTTAGCAAGGGTTTTTTGGCCAATTTCTCCCAACAAAGGCGTTATGTTAAAGACGCAACAGTAATCTTCCAGATAAAACAGCGTGATGACGAAAGTCTTCGCGCGTTCATTGAACGATACAAAAAGGAAGGTCTGACCTATGTTGGGGCAGATGAGAAAATGAGAGTGGCTGGTTTCATGAATGCCATCACCTCTAAATATCTCAAAAGAGATTTCAACAAGTCCTTGCCCAAGACCTTGGAAGAAGCTCTCGAAAGGGCTGAAGCCCACATCCGGGGAGAGGAGGCGGTAGACATTAAAGTACAAATAAAAAGGGGATCCGGCTGGCGAAGCAATAGTCCGGCTAGAGAAAGGGGAAACTTTAACTCCCATGACAGGCGGTCAAAGGGTTCAGACCCCCGAAGGTCTGAAGGTCGGAACCCTTCAAGAAGGGAGAAAGGCATAAGTTTCACTCCCCTCACAAAGACCCCTCAAGAAATCCTTGCAACGGAAGAAGTCAAGCAAAACTTTCGGCCTCCTAGGCCTCTCCCCAAAAGCAGGAAAAACGAGAACTCCACCTAATACTGTGAGTTTCACGAAGAAAAAGGTCACCACACCAATGATTGCTTCCAACTCAAGAAAAGAATTGAAGAGGCCGTTAAGTCCGGAGAACTCGCTCATTTGGTGAAGGGAGTCCGGGACAAAATGGCTGAAGGAAAGGGTAAGGAAGCCAATATGGCGGATTTCGATGGAAGGGTTCCTCATAAAAGACAGCGGTTGGAAGCTTGGGAGCTTCAGTGTGTCTGCTTCACCCCAACGGAGAAAGACCCTCTCTCTAGTCCTCTTGTGGTAGAAGCTACCGTGGGAACGTTACAAACATGTAGGGCATACATAGACACTGGGGCAGCCACTGAAATCATGTTCGAGAAATTCTTTAACCGTTTGAGCAATGAAGAATGTTCAAGGCTTCAACCCTCTGGAACCTCTATAAAAGGTATCGCCGATATACCCCTCAAGCCTTTAGGGCAACTGACACTTAATGTTCATTTCAGCGAAGGTTTGAAAGCAAGAACCCAACCACTAACCTTTGTGGTTTTCAACATCCCCTCGAGCTATGACGTAATCATCGGAAGACCCGGGCAGTGTGCTTTCTACATGGCCGTGTCTGTTGGCCATGGCACAGTCAAATTTCCTACTGAGAGGGGCATAGCAACCCTTCAACCCTCTCAAGAAGCTTACATGGTTGAGGGTGAAAGCTCAAACAGTGAAGAAGACAGGCAAAGGTTGGTCATAAATCCCAAGTACCCTGAACAAAGGATAAGGGTCAATCCAAACCTTTCTCAAGAGACCCTTTCGTATCTTAAAAAACTGCTAACACATTACAGCGATGTCTTCGCTTGGTGTCCAGAAGATATGACAGGAATCCCTCGGAACATTGCTGAACACGAGTTAAGAATACCACCGGATGTTGTAGGATCGGATTCCGACACAAACGAGTCGTTCGGAAGAGCTCTCGTCCGTTTCAAAGGTGGAAACAGAGAAACGGATAACAAAACAGCTTGATACACTTTAAACCTCTTTTATATTCGATTTACAATGTTTACAATCAGAGGAAAAACCGGCAGCACCTCGGTATCACTTCTTGAAAATCGTTACAAATGATTTGACAACTAGCCTATTTATACTAATCCTTGGTAGCTTGAAATGACACATCAATTTCAAGCTGTCAAGCACTTTCAAGCTAACAAGCACTTTTAAGCTAACAAGCACTTTCAAGCTAACAAGCACTTTCAAAACCACAATGCAACCCAGACTCGATATAAGACGAAGTCGACAGATGTATGCACCAACAGACTCCCCCTCAGATGTTGACGAGTCTTAAGTGTCGAATCTTCTCAATCTTCAGTCTTTATCAGTCTTTGGGCTTCCTTCACTCTAACTTTCTTCAACTAATCTTTCAGAATCAAACTCCTTGCTCTTACATCTTCAGATTCTCTTTCTCTAACAGACTCCCCCTCAAAATGTGCTGGGATCGTAGTCTGGTTTTCACAGGTTCAGGTATCGTAATCTGATTCACCTGCATATTCTCTACCCAAAACATAAGTTTCATAATAGATATGATATAACAAATTTAGAAACTCTGCTAACCTCTTGAAGACATAACCTTGAATTCATCATATTCAAGTATCAAACAAAATGATTTATCATGTCAATTTCTGATGAACCACATGAATATATATCATTTTTATTTCACACAGCTTCAAACAAACTTTCCCAAACCTGTTCGTCATGTTCAGCACTCGGAATTTTGAAAATCAGCTTTTCAACATCAGTTGTCTAAAATCTTTTTGGATTTTTCAAAATTCAAAATGAAATGAAGTAAAGAAATATTTACATACAATATTTTTGTGAGATTGTGTAAGAGGATCATATCAGTTTTTGAGACAAATCACCAACACCGTTAAGCTTTAAACATTTTAAGTTCTAAACGATTCACTTAGATTGTCAGTATACTGATCCACTTAAATTTTCACACAAAGTTCAACTGTTTCGAGATACGAGTTTAATGTCTTAGATACTTAAACTTAATCGCGTGTCCCACCTCAGAATATACTCCCGTATCCAGATCCCAATATTCAGTCTTACAGGTAATTATGACACAAATGACATCTGTAGGGGTTAATAAATTATGAAGAATCATGAGAGCTCAAGTCAGAACTACCGTTCAGCAGAGAGATCATGACTCAACTTTTGGGTGTGTCCCCTTTAGAGGATCTTTTTTACAACAGCATTGCTAAGCAATTTTATTGTCTTATCATATATGCTGAGGGTGATGCTATGTTTCAAGCATTTGCAGAAAGTATTATTCGAGGACTAGGTCAGAACTTCCATTTAGCAGAAGTCCAGGAATAATACCCCAGATATCACTGAGTATACAGACCTAGTATATCAGAAAAAGGAATCTTTCAAACGAGATTTCGGGGGTTACCCATATATCCGAGAGATGTTACCCACGAATTAAGCAAGTTTGAAATTTAGGTTTATATCTCGTCACAATCTACTAAATGTGCAAAAACCTACTCACACATCCACAGTGAGATCGTTTATCACTATTTAACTTTCCATTTCTTTAGCATGCCATGATTGTCCACTGATGTACTATCATTTCCTCTTTTTGACAACAAAACTCATTTTTGATTTTATCATGTTTTTGTCTTTTTCAAATTTTCAAATGTTTTTGGATTTTCAGAAATTTTTACTCCCCCTAAAATGCAAACACTTTTTAGGAAATTTGAAAACAAACTATACAATAAAGTGACAACCGATATCAAATCGCTTCAAATCGCCATCCACTTGGCATAAACAATCAGAACTCCCCCTTACAACAAACTATTTTCCCATTGTGATTTCAAAACACTTAAGTTTGTTTTAATCAAATGGTTTTTCCAGAAAATAAGTTTTGTTGATTTTAAGAAACCATTTGTAGGTTAGGGGATAAACTCATCATTTTGTTCTCCAAAATACCACATGTAAGTATGATCCAATCAAGTTCAGTTTAATGACCTTGATTAACCACTTGTCAGTGAAAACCTTCAACAACCACTAGCAGGTTCACTTAACAACTATAATCACTTACACATCAAAATATAACAATTTAAATATACCACCTGTAGATTTACCAACCAAACCACTTGTAGGATCATTTGCTAAGAAAGATGCCGATTCCTGCTCCACTCTTACCAACCTGGGAGCTCCGGCAAGTCCGGATTTTTACTCAAACATTATGTCCACCCAAGCCTCACCAGCCTTGGGTGATTTTGGAACACATCTATCCCACCAATATTTTGATTTGTAAAATTCTTTGGCACCCTTAACCTCCCTATCAACCATCTTCCCGAAAATATGTTTGACTTTCCCATTGAAAGCCTTTTCAACATCAAATTCTCCCTTATCAGCAAAGAATTGATTTGAGATTTCAACCTTCCCAACTTTCGACTTCCAATTTTCCTTTGACAATGGTGGAAAATTCTCATCGTTCAACTCAGGAACTGAATTCACAATCTTTTTCTCAACCAAAGACTCCTCTGATTTTATGGAATCAGATTCATTGTCAGAATTACCCGCAGATTTAACCACCCACTTTTGCTTGTTCATGTCACCTTTTCTTTTGTAAAATCTTTTTGAACTTTCTCCTTCCTTAGAAGTAGAATTTTCAAACTTTTTAACAATTTTTACAGGTTGTTCTTTCTTATCAACACAAGTCTTTCTCAAAACATAATTAGAAGAAACTTCCTGTTTTTGGTAGTTGGTCTTGGGGCAATTCCAAGCTATATGACCAACTTCTTGGCATTTGAAACAGGTTCTTCTGTCAACTCTTTCAGCAAACCTTCTCACATTCTTCTTCACTTCAGCAAGAAACTCTTGATTCGACTGCTTCCAGAACGGTTTCTTCTGTTCATCCTCAGAACTTCCTCCTGAAATAAATTTTGTTTTTGGTTTATAAGTTTTCTGATTTTTATAATTTTCTGAAGAATTGATGCCAAGACCTTTCTTTTTGAGATTCCTATTATGGTTTGATTTCTTTTGAAAACCTGAACCATAACAGTAACCCTTTTTCTTGTTCAATCTCTGTTGAACTCTTGAAGTGTAATTTTTAGGTTTTTCAGCAAGATTTAAATCTTTTATTTCAGAAATATCAATTTCTGTTAATTTGAAAACCTGTTTGATCATTTCAGTTTTTACACTTCTTATTGGAAATTCCTCATCAGAATATAATTTGTCTGAATCATACAAAGTATAAGCCACTTTGATTGATCCATCATTCAAATTAGATTTTGATAGAAGAAATTAATTATCATACACCCTTTTGACCGGCGAACTCGGACTCCTTTCTGATGAACTCTGACTTTCAGACTTAGACTCCGACTTTGACTCTTCATCCGTATCTAACACCTGATCAACAACTTTCTTTACTAACTCAGACTCATGATCAGTGTCAGACGCTGTGAATGTAACATCAATAGTGTCTGGTAATTCATCAATGATTTCAGACTTTAACTTGATGTTGATTGCCTTTTTTAGACGCTCATCATTAGGATTCCTGGGAGAATAAGTTTCATGGATCGGGGGTGGACATCTGTTATACTTGACACTTCGTTTCTTACCAGTATCAGTATCTTCAAACTTTTTATCCATGAATGCTTCCAGACCTACAACAGTAGGATAAACGCGATCAATCAGATAATCACACGTAGTATAACTCAACAGTAATCGTTTAATCCTTTCACTTTCGTTCTTTTCAAGTTCCAGCTCCTTCTTCAGATTGGCACAATCCTCAATATAATCATTGATGACACTCTGCTTTGTCATTAAAGTTGCACTCATTTTGTCATTTGCTTTCTCGATTTCAGCATTCGTTCTTTTCAACCCATCAACTGTCCTATTCAGTACATCGTATGACTCTTTCACATACTTCACATCAGACAGTAAATCTTCTTTAATCTTCTCTAATTCAGCAATCTTCTTATCATTTTCTTCACAAACTCTGCAGAATTCAGAACATTTCTCGCAAGGTTTAGTGATCTCAACCACCTTTTCAACAATCTTTTCAATTTCAACAATCTTTTCGACTTCAACAAGTTTTTCAACTAACTTTTCAACTTCAACGATCTTCTCAATCTCGACAATCTTTTCAACTTCGACAAGTTTTTCAATTTCAACAATCTTTTCGACAACTTTCTCTACTTCTACAATTTCTTCTCCTGCTTCTGTCTTTTCAGCAGCTTGCATTTTTACTGTTTCCAGCTCTTTCCTCAATCTTGCCATCTTCTTCTGGTACAACATCTCCATTTTATCTGCAAAAAACAAATTAAAACTAGTTAGATCAATGCCTTTTCTAACTTTGTTGAGATGTTCTTCCTCATCATCGGTATCCACATCGCTTCCAAGATCAGGAAATATCGGGATTCTTTTCTCACTAGCCTCTTCATCTAGTATTCTAGCAACAAAGCCTGAATCAGATGGAATGTATTTATCCCAACTAAATCCCTCTGCAACTTTTTCATCATCTTGATGAATCAGTAAAGCTTTCTTCTTTCCATCATCAGTAGCATGAGCATGTGTAATTTGAGGTTGTTGAGTAGTCTGATGGAAGATTGATTTCTGATAATAATTGTTCTTTTCTTGATTCCCGGTTGCTTCTTTACTTTTGCACTCTCGTTTAAAATGACCTTTTCCTTTACAACGGAAACAGGTAACCTTCGATTTGTCAAAACCCAGTTGAGAAGTAGTCATTCCTCGAAATTCATCTCTGCCAGTAATTTCTTGAAACTTTTTAGCTCTCCTCCAAGCACTCGCTAAGCACCATTTGATATCCATCAATTCAAGTTCTTCAGCATCAATTTGATCATAATCTTCTTTGGTAAGCATCGGATTCCCAATCTTCCCACCGATCAAACTTTCGTAAGATTCTAACATAGTAACCAGTGATGCCATGTGCTGCTTGGCAACTTCTGGAGACAAATTCTGACCATTTTGAATGTTTAATGTAACATTGCACTGAAGATGTGTTGAATTTTGTCGTTGAGAAGTTGATGTTGCACTATTTGGATCAAAACTTGAAAATGACGAAGAAAATCCACCACTTTGAGTCGCATTACTAATCTTTGTTCCAGATGAGCTGTCAGCACTAAAACCAGTTTGAATCTTTGGACTATGGCTGGGAGTAGCCTCAAACTTGTTACCTCTGTAATACAAACTGACATCTTGTTTTGCATTTGGATTTGTCATTATAGCAGTCTTTTGAATATCCAGCTCATGTTCCTCAATCTTCTGGATAAACTGTGCCAAGTTCATACTCTCAGTCTTCCTCATGAGTTTCACAATCATCAGATAAGTTCCCCACTTCTGTTGGGGTAATGCCTCTGCTAATTTATCAACCCACTCATCATCATCTTTCTGAATATCCAATCTTTTCATTTCTAGAACCAGATGACAATATCTATCTATTGTTTCCTTTGTGGTTTCATGATCAAATGCAGTAAATATGTCAAACGACTTCTTCAATAAGGCCTTTTTGTTTTTGATCATATCAGTACTTCCTCGGAATTTCTGAAGTAAAGCTTCCCAGATTGATCTAGCAGTTCCATTATGTTGAAGTAAGACAAAGATGTCTTCTTTAACTGCTTGCTGTAAAATGCTGATCATCATCTTCTCACTAGTGTATTTCAACTTATCAGCTTCAGTAAAATCATTGAAACCCTTTTCCAACCCACGTTCATTCTTTGGTTTCTCGTAATCTTTCAATAAAGAACACCAAGCATCGAATCTGTAAGCCTGAACCCAATTCTCAAAACGGTTTTTCCAACCCTGAAAATCCTCAATATACATCAACTTTGGCGGTTTTTGATGAGTTCCCGTTTCATTCTCACTGTATAAATTTTCAGCAGCAGTAACTGGAGCGACTGGCGTAGCAAATGCGTTGTAAAATTCCTCGTCCATGTCTTCGGAAAATTGGATATACTTCGGCAAATACCAGGCTGTTTGAAGCTGTCAGATGATTTCAAGCTACCAGGCTGTTTGAAGCTGTCAGATGATTTCAAGCTACCAGGCTGTTTGAAGCTGTCAGACGATTTCAAGCTACCAGGCAATTTAAAGCTAGAAACCAGTTTCAAGCTATCACACACTGTTATGTTAGCTTGAAAAGTTGATGATGTCAGCAATTTCGAACCAATTTCAAGCTAGCAGACCGATTTGAACCAGATTTAAGTCGATTTAAGGGCTGAAACTTTCCAGGATTGATTAATACAAGATTATGCACAATATGTGAAAATTTGAGCCGTTTTTATCCGTGAAAAATTTTAATTTTGTAAAAGAAGGTGAAGAAAATAGATTTTCAAGCTGAATATGGCAAGAACTCCTCGTCCTGAGCTCTGATACCAATTGTAGGATCGGATTCCGACACAAACGAGTCGTTCGAAAGAGCTCTCTTCCGTTTCAAAGGCGGAAACAGAGAAACGGATAACAAAACAGCTTGATACACTTTAAACCTCTTTTATATTCGATTTACAATGTTTACAATCAGAGGAAAAACCGGCAGCACCTCGGTATCACTTCTTGAAAATCGTTACAAATGATTTGACAACTAGCCTATTTATACTAATCCTTGGTAGCTTGAAATGACACATCAATTTCAAGCTGTCAAGCACTTTCAAGCTAACAAGCACTTTCAAGCTAACAAGCACTTTCAAAACCACAATGCAACCCAGACTCGATATAAGACGAAGTCGACAGATGTATGCACCAACAGATGTCAAGCCTGTGGTCCAAAAGAAAAGAAGCCTAGCACCCGAGAGAAGTCTGGAAGACTGCCAAGAGGTTGAAAAGCTTGTGTCAGCCGGCATTCTCCGGGAAGTCAAGTACCAGTCATGGGTTGCAAACCCGGTTATGGTCAAGAAACCCGACAACTCATGGAGGATGTGCATAGATTTCAAGGATCTTAACAAGGCTTGTCCTAAGGATTGCTATCCACTACCAGAAATTGATCTCAAAGTTGACTCCCTCACCGGTTACTCGTTTAAATGCTTTCTTGATGCATACAAAGGTTACCACCAAATCCTCATGAAGGAAGAGGATGAGGAAAAAACAGCCTTTCACAGGGACAAAGGGATCTTTTGTTATCAAAAGATGCCTTTTGGTCTCAAAAATGCTGGAGCAACCTACCAACGACTCGTTGACAAAGCCTTTGCAAGCCAAATCGGTAAAAACATGGAGGCATACGTCGACGACTTGGTGATCAAAAGCAAGACAGAGTATCAAATGCTCGATGACATTCAAGAAACTTTCAAGAACCTCAGAAAGGTTAACATGAAGCTCAACCCTGAAAAATGCTCGTTTGGGTTTGAGGAAGGAAAGTTCTTGGGTCACATTGTCGGGAAACAAAGTATCAAGGCTAACCCAAACAAGGTGAAAGCTGTCCTTGAAACCAAGCCACCAAAAACCAAGAAGGAGGTTGAAAGTTTAAACGGGAAGCTTGCAGCCTTGAAGCGTTTTACCTCAAAGTTGGCCGAAAGATCTCTGCCCTTCTACAAAACGCTCAAGAACTGCTCAGATAAGAAGGATTTCAAATGGACTGAAGAAGCTGAAGAAGCTTTCAACCAGATGAAGCAACATCTAGCTTCCCTACCAGATATTGCAGCACCAAAAACTGGGGAGTTAATATCGGTGTACCTCCCAATTGTTGACGAGGCCATCAGTGCAGTCCTCACCATTGAGCGAGACAAGGCCCAGGTACCCGTTTATTTTTTCAGCAAAACTTTAAAATTAGCTGAAACGAAATACCCTCCCCTTGAAAAACTTACCCTAGCCCTAGTTCAAACAGCTAGAAGGCTTCGAAGGTATTTCCAAGCACACCCCATACAAGTGGTCACCGACCAACCTATTTAGAGTGTGCTTGAAAAACCTGAAAACTCGGGGCGATTAGCCAAATGGGCCATAGAACTGGGTGAACATAACATCACCTATGTCCCAAGAAAAGCTATCAAGGCCCAAGTCTTGGCTGATTTCATTGTGGAAGTCCCAAACCAGGCGATCACTGAAGTAAACGCTACCACCACTGGACCTTCCAACCCTGAAGCCTGGAAGCTTTTTACCGACGGGGCTTCAAGCGTTGAAGGGTCAGGGGCTGGGCTAATTTTGATCAACCCAGAAGGGTGGGAATTCACATATGCTCTCCGTTTTGATTTTCAGACCACCAATAACGAGGCTGAATACGAGGCACTAATAGCTGGCCTAAGGCTGGCTAAAGAGATGAAGATCGAAAAGCTTGAAGTGTTCATAGATTCGTTGCTGGTCTCAAGCCAAGTGAATGATAGCTACATAGCTAAAGAGCCCAACATGAAAAAATACAGAGAAAAATCCAAGGAACTGATGAGTACCTTCCAAGCTTGCAACATCAAACAGATCCCCAGGTCTCAAAACAAAAAGGCCGATGCCTTAAGTAAGCTTGCATCTCTCACTTTTGCCCACCTTACCAAGAAGGTGCTGGTAGAAGTGTTGAAGACTCCATCAATCGATGAATTGGAAGTTCAAGATGTAGTTACCGAAGAAGATCCAAACTGGATAACCCCCATAAAAAAGTTCCTTAAAAATGGTGAATTACCCAATGATCAAGTGGAAGCTAAAAGAGTTGAAATCAAGGCAAGGCAATACACACTACAAGGAGAGACCCTTTACAAAAAAGGTTACCTTGCTCCCTTGCTAAGATGTGTCGGTCCCGAGCAAAGTAAGTATTTGATCAAGGAAATTCATGAAGGTGTATGCGGAGCTCACTTTGGAGCTAGGTCGGTGGTTGCAAAGCTCATGAACCTTGGATATTTCTGGCCCTCAATGCATCGCGATACAGCTGAAGAATTAAAAAAATGTGATGCTTGCCAGATTCATGCACCAATCCCAAAAAATCTCAAGCATGACTTAGTCCCGATAACCTCAGCATGGCCATTCCATAAATGGGGAATGGACATTGTTGGTCCATTTCCCCCAAGCAAAGGAGGAGTAAAATTCTTGCTGGTGGCAATAGATTATTTCACCAAGTGGCCCGAGGTCAAACTACTTGCTAAGATTACGGGAAAACAGGTCATTGATTTTGTTTGGGAGAACATCATTTGCCGTTATGGATTGCCGGGAGTACTTGTCACTGATAACGGAATGCAATTTGCTGAGAAGCCTTTCAGCGTTTGGTGCAAGGAATACAAAATCGATCAGGTCTTTAGCTCAGTGGCTTATCCGCAATCAAACGGTCAAGTTGAAAGGACGAATAGAAGTATAGTGGAAGGCATCAAGACAAGATTGGGAATATAAGAAAGCAACTGGCTTGAAGAATAGCCTAGTGTCCTATGGGCAATTAGAACAACCGAAAAAACAAGCCACAAGAAAACACCTTATAGCTTGGTATTTGGATCCGAGGCTGTGATCCCCGCTGAGATAGGAGTTGTAACCCAACGAATCGTCAACATGGATCCCGAAACAAATAAAAAAGAGACCATGTTGAATTTACAACTCCTAGAGGAAGCACGAGATCAAGCTGCAATCCAAGAAGCCAAATACAAGCAACGAATGGAAGCCTACTACAACAAGAAAGTCAAGAATGAACAATTCAAGCCAGGGTACCTGGTCCTCAGAAACAATGCAGCTAGCAAAAAGGAAAATCAAGGAAAGCTTGGCCCAAAATGGGAGGGTCCATATACCATCCTCGAAGCACACAAGGGTGGATCCTACAAGCTAGCAGATTCAGAAGGCAAAAGGCTTCCAAGGCATTGGAATGGCAAAACCCTGAAAAGGTTCCATGTTTAGACAGGAAAATTTGGTTTGTATCAAAATGTATTTCGAACAACACTATGAATACCTTTTGTAAAAAGCAAGTATCGCTTGAATGAATGAAGTTGTTTTATCAAACTTGTCTTTCTATCCTAAGATCAGGTTGAGAACCTAGCAAAAAACTCCATGGCAAGGGCCATGTAAGGGGATGAGCTCCCAGGCCACATCGCTCAATAGGTTCAAGGGTTAAATGAACCTATATAAGGGGTGAGTTCCTAAGTCAATACAACTCCATGAGACTTGTTAAGAAAAAATAAAACTGTCTCATAGACGGGTGTGAACAGCCTACACCAAATGTTCCCTAAGCCTTAAAAATATAATCCGCACACAGGCTTGAAAAAGTCAAGTGAAAACCAAAGAAATGATAAAAAGGATAGGTGCTATATCTTCTTGTTAAAAATATCAAGGCTAAGTGTCTGCAGCACTGAACCCTTTTAGGTATAAAAAACATAAGGGCAACACAAACTCGACAAAGACAAAGTTACAAAAAGAGAAAGAAAATCTAAAAGAACAAAATCACTTGGACAAAAATCACAAAGATACAAACCAAGTCAGGTCACAAGACTAAGAAGCCTTCAAGGCTTCAAGCCACCCGAGTAACAACTTGAAACCCTAAAGGCTTCAACCTACTAACAGAAAGCCAAAAGGCTTGGAAGGTTAAAGCCAAACAGACTGCCTTAACAAAAGCAGGCACAAGTCTAAAAACATAACATAAAGAAGAAAGTTAAAACATCGTACCATGTCAAAGAAAGTCCTAAAAGACTTCCAAACATAAGTTAAGGCAAGTCCTAGTAACTTGCAAGTCTAATCATTGTTCAAACGGCCATACAGGCCTTCAACACAACCAAAAGGAACCCTAAGGGTCCCTGAAAACCTAATATTGTTTAAGGGTTACAAACCATGAATTGTTTTAACAGAGCGCTAAGAAAGCTATGAATTTTAGGCATCAACAGAAGGCTTAGTAGCCTCAGAAATGCTACATTTGGCCTTCTTAGTCTTCTTAACCTTCTTAGCCTTCGGACCTTGATCATCAACAGCTGAAACTTCCAAACTGGCATCCTTCGGAGCATCGGCCTCCCCAGGAAAAGTATCTTCACTATCTCCCGAAAAGGAACGTTTCCTCGAAGGGGAGCCAAGCAGTTTAGCGCATAACTTTTCATTCAAACCATCCGGCTTCAGTTCCTGTAAAGCAGAGAGAGGCTTACCATAACAAGAGGCAACTTGACTTACATACGGGTATGATAACCTCTCCATTTGCTCCACGGAACTCTTAAAGACGTCAGAAGCCTCGGGACGGTACAGAGGAGATTTCTCCAAAGGGTTGCCAGACTCGTGAAGCTTATAACCTGCAATAAGACCTTGGTGTTTTCCCAGATTGAGTAGTTTAGTATAAACATCACCAAGAGCAGAGTTAAACTCTTTGGAATGTAACAGATAAGTAACCACTTGGCGAAAACCCTGCTCAATGAGCCATTGGTTATCTGCAGTAGCCTGTGCAACTAAAGTCTTCAAGCCATCCTTCTCTTTAGCAAAAGCCTTCTGTTGCACAGCCAAGGCCTCCCGGTCAGCCTTCAGTTTCAATAAGTTAGCTTCAAAGCTCTTCCTAAGATCACCCATCTCAATATCGTGCCTCTTAGTTGACTCCTCAATCTTCTTGTTCCAAGCCAACTCCTTCTCAGAAAAGCTCTCGATTTCCTTCTTCATAACAGCAATTGAAGCCTTCATTTTCTCCTTCTTCTTGGAGGTCTCCTCATATTCCCGCATTCCCTTAGCAAAACGAGTGACACCTTCAGCCAAAAAGGCAGAAAGGTTGTAGGAACTGAGCATCATCCTAGAGATAAGATGATCACCCTCCATCTCAGATATGGCATCTCGAACACCGGGAGGAGCAAAATGAGCCAAGGCTTCAGCACACAGAGCAGGATCCTTAAAATTGTCACCAACCTTAACCGCCCAATTAGGCACGTAAATATCCTCTGAACCCTCGAAGCTTTCAACACTTTTGGCTGACGAACCTTGAATAGCAGAAATGGTACCCTTCTTAACCAACTTCTTCTTCTTGCTCGAAACAATCAACTCCTTTTCCTTGCCTTTACCAACATACACAGCTTGATCCTCTGATGCCTCAATATCATCACTAACGTCAATAGGCTCTGAGCCAGAGGGCTGATCAACAACCTTCAGATGGCGTTGAGAACGACGAGTAGAACCTTTGGACGCAGTAACCTTGGTGAAGCCTTTGACATTCAGAACATTGACATAACCAGAACCCTCAAACCTATAATCGGCACCCTTAACAACCGCATTCTCGTCAGGGGTAGCAGCAACATCATCAAAAACAACGTCAGAGGTATCATCGCTTTTGATAAAATCCAAGGCAGACATAGCTACAACACAAATATAAAAGCACATAAGCAAATAAATAGAAAGGAACAAAAAGCAAGAAAAGAAAAAATGCATACCCTTCCCATCTCTAATAAGCACCGGATCCCGGTTAGCATTTTCCCACAACTTACTTATACCCAACAACACCAACAAATGCTCAGGGAAGGGACGAAGCCTAGAAGGACACTCCCTAAGAATTTCTAAGAAGCGAGTGTTTATCTCGGAATCAAAGGGCTCCGACTCGTTCAGAACAGCATCTGGGTGTCTCCAAACAGGTTTGAAAGGGACAATCTCCTCCGACACCCAGAAAAACCGATCTTTCCACACCCCAAGTGTAGAAACCATGGACGAGATTAAGCAAGTGTCAACTTGACTGGTTTCAAAGGTGAATCAATCACCATTCTTAGCAAGCCGGAAAAAGCGACGGAAGGACAACAAAGATGGATCATACCCACAGGCCCGGCACAGAATTTCGAAATGCAAAACCCTAGCCATGCCTAGGGGATGAACTTGACCAAAAGACACCCGATAATATTCCAATACATTCAAGACAAAGTTTGAAAACGGATAACGAAGATTTGAAAACTCAAAATGACGGCAATACAAGGCAATCATACCAGAAGGACAGGCATTGATGGATTTATCGCAAGCCGGTGCAACCGGTTTATACTTTGTCCCTATTCCCCATTCTACACAAAATAAATCGACTTCCTCTTGGGTCAGTCGAGAGAAGGATTTTGCCATATCCTTCCGAGCACCCATCACAATGAACAACTAAAGAAAAAATAAGCAAATTGGAACTGACCTGATTTTGAAAGAAAGGGGGATACTGGAGAGAAAAAAGGAAGCAAACTGATGATTTCTTCAAAGTAAAATGTGTAAATAAATGAGATAAGTAAATATAAAATAACCTACAATAGGGGTAATAATGGCAAACAGTAACCGCCACCCTATTGAACTGCCATACATCAATCAAATCAAGTGTCAGTTATTTAAAATTCAAATATTAACTGCTCACAACCCTTCAAGCCTTCAAGCATCGAACCATTGAAACCTTTAGGCAATAAAATACACGTGTAAAAGTCAGAAGTCTTTGAGCCCATTCCCCAAAAACCTCTGACTTGGGGGGCTGATGACGGGGGTAGCCCAAGACTAAATAAAATGACTAAATATGCAAACGCTAAAAGGGTTAAATGGTTCAATGGTTAAAAAGCTGTGAGGTGGGGGAAAGTAATACGGAAACAGTAGCCAGTCACATCCGGGGATTGCTTCACCAACCCACAGCCGCAAAAGCAATGCAGGTCTGCAGAGTACACGCTATTATCCAGGGGTCAAAAGGCTTTAACCCCCAAAAGGGTAAGCCCCTCGCTGCAAGCAAGGACACTAGTCAAATGAATGCCTCTTTGGGAGATGTCTTCTCCTATATAAGTGACACTTCATTTACTGAGTTGGGACATTCTTGGCCAGGCCTGTTTCCTTAAGCTCTGGTCATTCACATCGAGTACTTGCTTCATGCATGTCACTCTCTTTCACATCCAACACACACACATTCTATTTGCTCCTTCATCCGAATCTGAATATAATTCAGAGAAGGGTCTTTAGCAAATAACAAAAATAAACTAGTGAACCTCCTTCCACGTCTTGCAAACGTGGGGGGACCCCACGACCTGCGTTAGGCAAAGTTGAACCCTTCAACCCTTTTGCCTAACCAGCACAGCTACTACCGTTGGTCTTATATTTGTTGCATCAACAGCTAGTTATGAGCCAAAAGTCAAGCAAATTGACTTTTGCTTTGACTTTCGGTTCTGATCATTTTGGTCAAGTCAAAGTTCAAATTGAACTTTGCAACGTGATCGTAATAATAAAGGTGTTAATCCCTTGCGATTACACCCTCTGATCATCACGTTTATTAGGCAAAATGACGAGTCAAACTTTTACGAAATAAAAGTAAAAAAAGCTTAAAATTTGCATTTTACGACGAAAGTGTTTTTGGGTATAAAAACTTAAAGTTTTGACACCAAATCAGTTTTGTAACATTATTAGACATGTTCTAACATGTCTAACTCATCATTTCTAGTTTAGTGCTTATTCCTTAGTCGAAAGTTAAGCGGTTTAACTTCCGCTTTGACTTTCGAATCTGACCCGTTTGGTCAACCTTAGGGTCCGACCAAGCCCATTTATATGACCATAGTAATATAGGGAACTAGGTTATATACCCGTGAGCTTCACGGGTTATGAATTGTGTTAAAAAAATCTGTATCTATAAAAGTACTTTTTTGTATGATTTATAACCTAATATCTCTTCATGCTAAGACCCATGTTTGACAAACCTTACCAAAAAATATATTGAGTTACAATTTTTTTTCAAACAGAACTCTAACCTAGCTGCAGTAAGGGCAGTATCAAATCCACCTGTAGTCAGTATTCAGTCAATTAATGTTGTTAATGAACTATACAATATACATAAAAGTGCATGTTTGAACAATTATACAAAAAAGATCATGAATATTACTTAGCTAAATACACTTGTTTCCCACAATCCCTAAACAGTCCCAACACAAAAACAATTCAATTAGTTGTAATCAAACACTACAACAACAGACACTCAAAACACAGATATATGATGCATATGTGACGCTCTGATCGTACATATGCCAAACAAATCAAGGGAACGCCATCACATTTGGAAAAAAATTCCCTCAACTTCCACATTGAATCGCTAAATCTTTCGAACCAAACTGAAAATAAAAAATTCAAGCTCAGAAACCACACATGATACTCAAAGAATATCTATAGTTGGTTGGTTCGTTTAAAACTCGTTTGCCCCGCATGTAATATGCAAATAATATCTTAATTCATTAAACATGTATACATTTTAACTAATCGAGTCATCGGGTTCGAAGCAATGGTTAAGCGATGGGTTCGGTGTACATGGTTAGTTCAGTATCCAAATGGAAATTACATTGAAACAGAAGGTAAAACATAAAAAAAAAACCCAACCCAATCGTATGATAAAGCATAAAATCCGCTAAATTATTTTACTAAAAAGATGAGATTATTATTGGATAATTTAGTTTTAGCAATCATTACTAGCGTCTGCCAACCCAGTCTGAAGCGGCCCATTTTACCCGTCCCCATTCGGCCCAAATCATAAAAAATTAGATTATTATTGAGATAAAATAAGTAGTGTAATCATATTATTGGCACACTAATTATCTATAACTAGAAAGGAGTTGGTTTTTCAACAAAAAGAATTTGGGCACAACCCAGGACAGCTCGGCCCACCCGTTTTTTCTACTTCTATGTCATATATGTTTAGTGTTGTAACCTGAGTTGTGTTCTTCAATTGCATAGATTGATGTTTTGGAAGCCATGCCTTCATGCTCCTATAACTTCCTGTCCATGTTGCTATTGTAGGCACAAACCTATAAAAAAGAGGTTTTACTAAGTTTCGAGTTCGGATTTAAGAGCATGATAATTTTGGCATGCAAAGGGCTTACGAAACCAGATTCGAATTTAAGAGCATCATAATAAGTCAGATTTGGAGTTCTTATGACTATACGGATGAAGTTTTTAGTCAAAACATGTTCTCACCAAACCATCCTGACCCAAACCCAACTTGACCCAGACCAAGCCAACCATTTTTTAAATCGAGCCATCCTGACCCGAACCCATCATGTCCGATATCCATCCTAACCTGCCACCCAACCCAACCCGACCGGCCCATTTTTGTCGGGTATAACTGTAACATTTTAAGTTTTTGCCCACATTTCATTCAAAACTACACAACAAACAATTAATAGTACATAATAGTTTTTTACGTACATATATCATCAAGATGGTCAAACTACAGTGAAATAATTTTTGTAGCTAATATCAGAGATTGACCCTTTGAGTTCATTTCAAACCACTATTTGTTATGTTAAAAAAAGGATATCTTTAAGCATTTGTTTTTATATATTTTATCCATCTCTTAATTAGAGTACTCTTGATCTAAAAAGTCAAATCATACTCTTGTGTGGCAAGCAATTCTGGTGTTCCAACTATTGATTTTGGTTGTATAAGCAGGACAGAAGACTGTAGTAGAGCGTTTAAAAATTAGGCCAAAATCAAGAATATGAGAAGAAAATTAATGGGTGGGTAATGGGTCAAGACAAGTTTAGATCAGAACCCGTAAATTTTTAGTGTGGGTTAGAATAGATAAAGATGAGCAATAGAATTTTTAGTCTAGTCAATCCAACCCATTTTGACCACACTTCAAATGATATGTTTTGACCCAAAGAATTCTGAAACCAACATGTTTGACAACATCTATAGTGAAGCAATAGAGTTACCATACCCGTTCTGACCTGTTCGACCCATTTTTAAAAGAATAATTACCAGCAAATAAAGAGAGGAATTTGTTGTATAGTGGCCGCTGCATCCAGCACTTGGCTGAAAACAAACTGTGTCGCGTCTGGGTGGGAGCGGCTATTGATCCAAAGCTCAAAAAGTTTTGTTTCTTAGAGTCAGGGTATCCAACTCACCGGAAAACCACCCTGAATCACATCAGTCTTTAATCAAGCCACATATAAAAGCAGCACACATCAATCTACAAGAATGTAAAATGGTTAAAACTAATGTTTTCTATAAAAGTCAAAACTAATGCTTTCTATAAGAGTTTTCATTTTCCTACTGAAGTGATTTCTAGTATATAATTATGCTTTCTATTTTCTAATTAAAGTTTTCCTTTTCTTTTTTTCAAATACTCGTTAGCAATTTAGGAATCAAAATTGCATAAATTCTAAATATTCTATGCTAACTTGCATACCATTATTAATTTTGAATTCAATAAAACATATTACAATGTTATAAGCATTTGAATAATATGCTAAATGACTTATGACTTTTCACCCCCTTTCATTTCTAGCAACTGTTCTACATTTAACCCATAAGTCTGGTCCAAAAGGTAACTTAACGTGCACAGCTAAAGCATATCAGGTCACAATCAAGACATATCCACCCCTAATTGTTTTTTTTTTTGGCATATGCTGCCACATGTGTAACGACTCCTAACATGATAACTTCTATGATAGCATTAATTAATAATATGCATAACCAACCGTAATCACATATAGCAATCTCACGCATATGCTATAAAAGTTACTACCAAAAAACATATACCAAAAAATGGAACCCAATGAAGTATTAGTAGCTCCCAGTTTAATTCCCATCCAAGCAGGTTAGCAACAAAGTTTAGAAAAGCGACATGTAGATGTGAAGAGGTCAATTTTTTTTACTAAACCCACTACGTAATAACTGCAACCACTACTCCACTAAACTAATCAACTATAATAATAAAAAGAAATAAATAAATAAAAACGCAGGTAAAGATTGGACGGTAAATGTCTTTGTGTCGCCGCTACTAATACATGCCGCCCTTCAAGTTCAGAACGTCCAACTCCTGTTTAACTTCATCGAAATTGAAGTTCTTCTAGGAATTAAATAAAAAAGTTAGAACATTATATAAAATATGTTAAAACAATAACGACACGTTTACGGCTGCAAACGCAGCAGCAAACAGCTACGTTTTTACACCCGTTTGCTGTTGCGTTTGCAGCCGTAAATGCGCCGTTAAACGGCTGCGTTTTTGCACCCATTTGCTGCCGCGTTTGCAACTGTTTAACGGCACGTTTACGGCTGCAAACGCGCCGTTAGACGGTTGCAAACGGCTGGCCAAGCTCAAACCTATCGTAACCCAAACCATCTTAACCTTTTTAATTCGATGTCACTTTAACATGTATAATTACAAATTTAAAAATAGAGTAAAGTACATAGGTGGTCCCTGTGGTTTACCAAAAATTTAGATTTGGTCCATAGCTTTTCAAAAGTACACAAATGGTACCTATGGTTTGCACATTATAATGCATTTAGTCCTCAACTTTTTTTCAAAAGTACATAGATGGTCCCTGTGGTTTTCGCTTTGCTACTCATTTAGTCCCTAACTTAGACATGCTAAAACCTTCAGATTTGTCGGCCAGGGACCAAATACATTACAAAGTGCAAACCACAGGGACCACTCGTGTACTTTTGGAAAGCTAGGGACCAAATCCAAAATTTTGATAAACCACAGGGACCATCCGTGTACTTTACACTGAAAAATAAAAACCAAGTGTACAACAGTTGTAAAAAGTAAAAACTATTACTTTAGAACTTTATTTATGTCCTCTTCTTCATCAGCGTGCTGCATCACAGTGATTAAATTTCTGCGTTTCAGTTCCCGTAGGGTAAGACGCGCATCACCCGTTCTACTCATGTAGAAAAATATTCTGTATATCACCGTTTCAGTTGTCCATCACAACAAACGTAAATTTACGACAAAAAAACATATATTAAAGAAAAATATACGAGGAAATATCTAAGAAAATGCCATCATAATCATGAATTGCATAAGCTTTCATGAAGACTAAATCAGTAATGTAATAATAAAAATTTTGAAAATATAAATATATACCAAACATACCATATCTCTCCTGAAATTTGGGTGTGCTCTATAAGAACTCCAAACCTGGATGAGTAGCCAATAGTTCCTGTAGTATCGGTTTAAAATTCTCCTGTTGTAGAAATGACACAGAAAACTATTATTTGATGGTAAATATTATATTTGAATTTTGTGGTAAAAAAGAATCTTATTAATCAAGATTGACTCTATTAGGGGTGTGTGTGGTTCGGTTTGGTTCGCTTTTATGTTAAAACCAAAAACCGAAACCGAAACCGAAATGTGTCCTATTTCTTTTCGCCAAAATTTGTTTCATTTTGTTGGTACCTTTTAATACAATAAACCCAATAAGTATCCAATAAATTGTCCTAAAAAAAAAGAAAAAAACATTTAATAAAAGAACAGATATAATTGTTAACAAATAAGCAAAGCTTATTCTACTTCGTTAATAGCTTCTAATTGTTAACAAAAGTTATAAAAATAGTATAAAAACTACTTTTCTTATCGACTCAAGAAAGACTTGCAAACCCCTAAATCAAGAGAAAACCCCAAAACCTGGTATTTGTTATATATGTGCTTTATTTTCATAGCCGATAGAACCACTGCAGTAGCAAGACACCATTAATAAACAACCAATGAGAAAAAACAAAAAAAAAAGTCCAAACAAATTTCAGTAACACTGCTACTGGTACCTGAAAGTTGAGGTGGTCGATTTGTATTACTTAATGCGGCTCCATAGGCTGGTGCAGATGAATCCATGAAGCGGCACGAAGCCATGAAGCAGGGTAGGCTGCATATTCCTACGGCTTCGTCCACTTATCAGCCATGAGCACTTGAAGAGGATGATGAGCTCCCTGTAAATGCCATTTCATGTAAAAAAGGTTAAAATCGTAATATTCTGTCATATAAACAGTTATTAAACAGTCATTTGTCATTAAACAGTCGATTGTAGCTTCTTTTTCTCCATTCAACGATCAAGTTTAGGTTGAATCACCACATTATATTGTTTAATAAATCATCCTTTAACTAACTTAATGATATTCATCCTAAACATAATTTCATATAAGGATATCATTCTTCTCCAAATATCATTTCAAACATATTAAGCAACATACAAATAATAAATAAACTAAAACTGAAAAATGCAATTAAAGTTAGATCACCTTCATAAGGAGATTGCGTTGGACCAAGGATCATAACATTAAAATAACGCATATTATCTTCGGACGGCGATGCGCTTATCCCCGGAGCTACACCAACCAAAATCAAAAACAATAAACACAAACACACTTCCAAATAACAACACAGACTCACACTGATCTAGATCCACATGCAAATTCAGTCACCAAAATTCCAAAACACACAAAATTAAATAAACATACACACAAAAAAAATTACAAAAACAAAAACTTCACCTGGTTCGCTGAGTAATCGCTGAGTTTCCTGAATCACAACAAAGTCAAAACCTAAGTTAGGGTTTCAGATGCACAAATACTACGGCGATCGATCGAATAATATGAAACAAACAATATATACAAATAACATCAAGGAAATGAAATAGGAATCAGAAGAGTGAGATGTTGGTCCTTACCTTCTTCGCCGAAAACCCTAGCTGATAGAAATCACGGCTATAGCTCCAACCACCATCTCTGTCATCTGAGCACCCCACAAGTTGTCGATCGTCGAAACCCTAGAGTTTTTGGAAGATCCAGATGGCGAATACCTGAACAACATGAACCGTGAAGGAAGATCCAGATCGGAATCTTTGAGAGAGAGAAAGAGGGGAAGAGGGATTTGAAATTTGAATGAGATTTGAGATCTGGGGTTTGAATTTTGAAAGGGAAGTAGACCGTGCGTACGAATCCAAACTCGAAATGGAATTGATCTGTAGGATACAGATAAGGAGAGAAGGAGAGAAGAAGAAGAAGGCGAGGAAAGGGAAAGAAGACTGTTGTCTCACTGCTTAGGGTTTTGGACGGTTCCATTGACTTGCAGGAAGAGAGAGGAGGGAGAAAGCCAATTTGTCTGCCCTCATAATGGTCTTTCACCTTTAGCAATAGTTTTAAAAAAATAATAATAACCGAAAAAATGGAGGAATGGACACGTGGACTTGAAGAAAGCTGGGATTGATACATAAGAGAGAGACAAAGGTGGTTGCTTGTGGTGATGACACATCAGCCAAAAATGGTTTGATTTATTATAATAGTGTCACACCCCGATTTCCACGTGTCACCGGTGGGCCCGGTGGGGGAGTATCGTGACGTGGTTGGCAACGTAATAGTCAAACAACACAATATAATAATGCACAGCGGAAGCAAATTTAAAATAAGATACAACCGAATTTATTTATTGTAAACAAAGTCACAATCATTCGGTGTTTATCCACAGTAGGATCGAAACAAAATAATATTTAATTGTTCAACAGACTTCGGCATCTAAAGCTTGCGAGACTTCTAATGATGCTTAGGAGAATCCCAGCCTATTTCGCCTAGTACCTGCATTTAATCTTTTTGGGAAAATACGTCAGTTTACACTGGTAAATACATTCAACTGACTCATTTTATAAAATGATTGAAAATGGGTTTGGATGCACATGGCATAAACATTTTATTTAACTTGGGAGAATTATTTAATATTATAATCTTGTGAACGATTTACATGTTACTTATGCGTTCAGTAGCCCGGAACGTATTCCGGGTTAAAGATCAATAGACACACCACTTATGTGAGTTATACACGGGAGTACGCCTACACCCCGTGCTCAGGTCGTGGCTATCTCGTAAGATAATGCCAGGGATATCCGGGACATGGTCATTAACCCCCCAAAGGCTGTAAAGTAAACACATCTGTTTAAAACGAGCCGATCAAATTATTCAATTAACCACTAAGCGTGGAAGATTTGATGCTCGATCAAGCGGTACGCTATGTACCGTAACCCAAGCCCGTATAGGGAAAATAAGTTAAAAGTATTTACCTTTGCAAGTATAAATCCTTAATCGTATAAATTGCAGATAGCTTTTACTGGGCTCCTAATCTGGAACGAAGGTTTAATATAACCTATTAGAATACTAACGGATCTTTAATTAAGCTTAAGCTTAGACCGGTCAGTTTTAAAGATACGGTTCGTACGCACGATTAGCGAAGACCGGATAGAATGTGATTTAGACCCGACAAGTTTGAGGACTTGTTTAATATGGGTTTACTATTCACATTCTGGATTTTGAGATAAAAATCATATCGTTTGACCCGTTTCGGCTAGTTTATGCAAACTAGTTACATAACCCGAACCGAACGCGTATAAAGCATAACGGGTAACCGAAAGGGTCGCGAACAGGTTTCCTAAGTTAATACGCTTTAAATATGTTGTGATATCATTATGATATCTTCCATAATGCCCATAACGAGTTTATTCCCTAATTATGCCCCGTAGGGGTATTTTGGTCATTTTAACGACCATAAAAGGGATTTATAGTACTTCTGAGATACGGGTCTGATTAAATCAGAAAAACATCTTAACTTAACAGGTTATGTCTAATGGTATTAAGTCTTACGTGGCAAAATGGTTTTAATACTAAACTACGCGTTTAATACGCGTATAAAGCCGTTTTAAGCGACGTACGGGTTAAAATACCAATCTGAGTTTTCTAATCAGCAAAACAGGTTCAAAATACTATATTTATTATTTTAAATCAGTGGCAATTGGATTGGTATCAATCGCATTCGTAAAACTCGTTTTATGGCTTAAAAGGGTATATTCGGTATTAACCGAATCAATGCGATAAGCCTAGCTTAAGACCAGCTTAAACATAATTAAAAATCTTCAAAAATCCTAAAATATTATTTAACATCAGCGGGTAAAAGTTTTGGTACCGAAAATCGGGTTTAGATAGGCTATGCGCTAATCGCGCCGTTTAATTAATAAAAAGCTTATTATTTACGCAAATGCGCATATCTCCTAATCTAGACCTCCGATTGACGTGAAAATTTACGTACATGCTTAATAATAAGTAACTAAGATTATTGTACTTCCACATTTTCAAAATACTCGTTGTATGGTCGTAAGGGCGTTATGGTCCAATTTAAGCGATTAACGGAAACGTGTGCATGCATCGGATAATCAATGAAACAAGTACAGAGACTTATACTAGCATGTAACCCAACCCTAATGATACTTTAAGGAATGTCTAATTCAAACTAAAACGGGTCAGAACCGAAGTCAACGCAAAAGTCAAAGTTTTGCGCCTTTCGGTTCCGAACCGGGTTTAAACAGAAATTTGTCGAGTCGGGCAAGCGTAAACAAGTTTTTATACTTATTACCAAGTTATATTAAGTTTAAAACAGGTTGCACGCCTCGCGGATTGCTAGTCGTGCATTAAATCGCATATTGAAATTCTGTTGACTTTTTCGGTCAACGTTTGACCCGACAAACGACCTAGTTAGGTCTGGATTTGGTACTTGCCCTTATGAGGGTTTAATACCCATATAATTACCTATCTAATGGTACTTTTAATTCGACACACGACTGAGCTATCGCTAATTAATCGCGAAGTCAAACCGTAGTTACGTCGGTTTGACTTTTAAGCTAATTACTAAGCTAGAATTAATTTAGAAGGGATTAGAGACTTACTAGATGGTTAATGAATGATGAGAAAGGCTCTTGATCAGTTTGCAAGCTCCCCAAATAATCAGAATGCTTGAAAATGATTTGTGAATGAATGTTGTGAATGAATGGGTCTTTATATACAAGAATCAAGCACCATAAGGTATTGACACAAGGGTCTATGATCAGCCATAAGTGATCAACACTTGTAAGTAGTGTTTAGGGATGTCTAGGGGCCATGCATGTGCAAGAAAAACCGGATTAGAGGGTCACATTCGCGCACAACAGGCTGCTGCCTGTTTTCTGTTGCTGGGGGTTACCTTACGGACCGTAAGGTCCCCAAGCTTACGGTCCGTAAGCCTGACATCAGACTTACAACTTGTTTGTTTGATGAAGTTTTGAAAGGGTAACAACTTGCACGACTTTGGGACTTTGTTTTGGCAACAAGGGACCTCCAATAAGTGTCTAATACTGTAACATACCCTACCATCATCCATTATTTCACTTGATTGCATACACAAGATCCGAAAACATCGGTTTATCATTCAATTCATTATTGGAGTCACATCATGCATTATCAATTCCATTCTTGTGCATGAATTCTATTATTGTGGGCATTTACCGGATGATATCAAATGTCAATAATAAGTATTTGGTCTTGGGATTTATATGAGGTCGTTCAGAGGTAAAATTAACATAACGCCATCTTTAAATCCTACCAAAATATTGTTATTAAGTCCGGGTTTACAACGCTTGTTGTCATACATGACACGTGTCGTTAATTTATTAAACACGAATTTCTGAGGTGTTACATCCTCACCCCCTTAAAATAAATCTCGACCCGAGATTTACTGAAACGAATAAGGGTACTTTTCTTTCATGGTGGATTCTAACTCCCACGTAAACTCGGGACCTCTTCGGGCATCCCATTTGACCTTTACAAAAGGTATGTGCTTTCTTCGAAGCTTCCTTACCTGTCGATCTTCAATCGACAAAGGTTTTTCTACAAACGTTAAGCTCTTATCTATTTGCACATCTGTATGTGGCATGACATGTGAATCGTCAGCGGAACACTTCTTTAGATTGCAGATGTGGAACACATTGTGAATTCCACTGAGCTCTTCCGGTAAGTTCAACTTGTAGGCAACTGACCCGACACGTTCGATAACCTCGAAAGGTCCTATGTATCTCGGGCTTAGTTTGCCTTTCTTACCAAATCGCATCACCCCCTTCCAGGGTGACACTTTAAGTAGGACTTTGTCACCTACTTCGAAGTGAAAGTCCTTACGACTTGGATCCGCGTAACTCTTCTGCCTATTCCGGGCAGCTTGGAGATTGTTACGAATCTGGACAATCTTGTCCGTCGTTTCGAACACGATCTCTGGTCCTGATAACTGGACTTCTCCCACTTTCGCCCAACAAACTGGCGATCTACATTTTCTACCGTATAATGCCTCAAAAGGCGCAGCCTTTATGCTGGTATGGTAGCTATTGTTGTAGGAGAATTCGATCAAGGGTAGGTTCTTATCCCAGCTACCTCCCAAATCGATCGCACATGCACGCAGCATGTCTTCCAACGTTTGAATAGTACGCTCACTCTGACCGTCAGTCTGAGGATGGTAAGCCGTACTAAAGTTCAAACGTGTGCCCAAAGATTGCTGGAAACTCTTCCAAAAGTGTGACGTGTACCTAGTATCCCGGTCAGAGATAATAGCTACAGGTATGCCGTGTAGGGCTACAATCTTATCAACGTATAATTGGGCTAACATATCGGAGCTATAAGTCTCCTTGATGGGCAAGAAATGAGCTGACTTAGTCAGTCGGTCAACTATAACCCATATTGTATCATTTCCTTTCCTTGTCTTGGGTAACTTGGTAATAAAATCCATAGTTACCATTTCCCACTTCCACGTAGGAAGTTCAGGCTGTTGTAGCAAACCTGACGGTTTCTGATGCTCGGCTTTGACTTGCGCACATGTCAAGCATTTTGCTACATGGGCGGCCACAGACTTTTTCAAGCCTATCCACCAATAATTTGCCTTTAAATCCTGGTACATCTTATCAGCTCCAGGATGAACGGAGTATTTGGAACTGTGGGCTTCTTGGAGGATGACATCACGAAGTCCTCCAAAAATCGGAACCCATATTCGTCCGTTTAACCGTAAAATTCCGTCCTTGCTAAGAGTTAACTGCTCCTCAGTTACTCCTAACTTTTCATTAGGATAGTTAGCTTCCAACACAGCTTCCTTCTGTGCAGCTAACACCCTTTCTATCAAACTGTTCTTTACCTCCATACGCTTGGCGTTAATTCGAATGGGTTTAACCCTTTCCTTTCTGCTCAAGGCATCAGCGACTACATTCGCTTTGCCGGGATGGTATTTGATTTCACAATCATAATCATTTAAAGTTTCCATCCAACGGCGTTGCCTCATGTTTAATTCTTTCTGGTTAAACAGATGCTGGAGGCTCTTGTGATCAGAAAAGATCACAAACTTGACTCCATAAAGATAATGCCTCCACAGTTTTAGTGCGAACACAACGGCACCCAATTCCAAGTCATGGGTGGTGTAATTCTTTTCGTGCACCTTTAACTGTCGTGATGCATAGGCAATCACCTTGCCTTTCTGCATAAGCACACACCCCATGCCAGTGTGTGATGCATCACAATAAACTACAAATTCTTCAGCGCCTTCAGGTAAGGTAAGCACAGGAGCGTTGCTCAACCTTTGTTTCAAAACATCGAAGGACTCTTGCTGCTTAGGGCCCCAAACAAACTTAACCTTTTTCTTGGTTAAGGAGGTTAGAGGTGCAGCAATTCTTGAAAAAATTTCAATAAAACGCCTGTAATAACCCGCCAAACCCAGGAAGCTACGAATCTCCGTAGGTGTCTTTGGCTCTTGCCAATTCATAACAGCTTCCACTTTAGCGGGATCCACCTGGATACCACGCTCACTAACCACGTGTCCAAGGAATTGGACTTCTCGTAGCCAAAATTCACACTTAGAGAATTTGGCGTAGAGCTTCTCCTGACGTAGAAGTTTGAGAATACAACAAAGGTGTTTCTCGTGGTCAGCTTGGTTCTTAGAATAAATAAGGATGTCATCAATGAAGACGATAACAAATTTATCTAAGTAAGGCTTGCAGACGCGATTCATGAGATCCATGAACGCGGCTGGTGCATTGGTGAGCCCAAAAGGCATCACTAGGAACTCGTAATGACCGTAGCGAGTCCTGAATGCAGTCTTGTGAACGTCTTCATCCATAACCTTCAACTGATGGTATCCTGACCTCAGATCAATCTTTGAGAAGTAACTTGCCCCTTGAAGCTGATCGAACAAATCGTCGATCCTGGGCAATGGATATCTATTCTTGATCGTTACTTTATTAAGCTCGCGATAGTCGATGCACAGACGCATCGACCCATCCTTCTTCTTGACAAACAGGATTGGCGCTCCCCAAGGAGATGAACTAGGTCGAATGAAACCCTTAGCCAGCAATTCATCTAGCTGCGTCCGCAACTCCTTCATTTCGGTGGGTGCCAATCTGTATGGTGCTCTAGCAACTGGTGCAGCTCCGGGAATGATATCTATCCTGAATTCGACTTGTCTATCTGGTGGTAGGCCAGGTAGATCTTCAGGAAACACTTCTGGGTATTCTGAGATGACAGGGATGTCTTCTAACTTCGGTTTAGGCTCATCAATAATCACCTGTGCCATGTAGATGACACACCCCTTCTTCAAACACTTTGAAGCCTTGAGCATAGTCACGTGCTCAGGCAGTCCGTACTGGGTATCTCCCCGAATGGTAAGTGATTCACCAGACGGAGTCTTTATCACTACTTGCTTCATGTTACAGACGATTTGGGCCTGGTTATGAGATAACCAGTCCATACCCAGAACTATGTCAAAACCGGCTAACTTAAAGGGAAGTAGAGATAGAGGAAAAGAATGGTTCTTAATGGATATAGCACATCCATCTAACTCAGTAGAGACGGCTTCAATGGTACCATCTGCTAACTCTACCTCATAATTCACTTTTAGGGTTTTGACAGGTAAATTCAACAATTTACAAAATTTATGATCTACGAAGGACTTATCTGCGCCTGAATCAAAAAGTACTCTTGCAAAAACATCGTTTACAAGGAAAGTACCTGTTATGACGTTATCATCCTTCACAGCTTCCTTCGCATCCATCCTGAAGACTCTGGCGTTAGTCTTCTTAGCCTCCTCAGGCTTCTTGTTGTACTTAGGGCAGTTAGTCTTTATGTGGCCCTTTTCATTGCAACGGTAGCACGTTGCATCTTTCATCTTCTTGCAATCCAAGGTTTTGTGTTCCTTGGACTTGCACAAACCGCAAGCAAAAGACCTTGACTCGTTATTCGAGTTTGATTCGAGTCTGCACTTTCCAAAGTGCTGTTTCTTGCAAGTTTTGCATGTGGGCTTCTCACCAGAGCGATGCCCATCCTTCTTCGAATCAGATCCCTTCTTGTGATCACCGCTCCCACGGTGTTTCTTGTTCGACCTACGCGAACCATCATCTTCATGCTTCCTCTTCTCGGCCGCCTTATTCCTCTGCGATCTCTGTCGGACCGCATCCAGAGTGAGGGATAAGGAAAGGTCAGTCACAGACCTGAAGGTAACTGGCCGAGAAGCCTTTACACTGGACTTGATCTCGGGTTCCAAACCACCAATAAAGCGAGCAATTCTTTTTGGCTCCGGGGTTACCAGATAAGGTACCAACCGGGATAGTGTATTGAAGCTCGTCAGATAAGCTTGGCAATCGAGGTTCTTCATTACCAGTGATAGGAAGTCATATTCTATCTTTTCCACCTCATGTTGAGGGCAGAAATTTTCTTTGATCAAGGCGATGAATTGATCCCACGTCATGCTATACAACGGGATCTTTCCGGAGGCCTCCATCAGAGATCTCCACCAAGCTAACGCCTCACCCTTGAAGGACTGTGAGACAAATTTAACCACATCACCTTCAGCGCATCCGCTGATGTCCACGACCGTGTCCATTTCATCTAGCCATGTCATGCAGTCTACGGCTCCTTTCTCTCCCGTAAAATCCCTGGGTTTGCAAGACACAAAGTACTTATATGTGCAACCCTTGTTACGGTGTCCCTGATGCAGTACCAACTGCTGAGATGGATTACTTTGGTGGTTGGTGGACTGGCGATCATCACCGTTTTTCTTTGGCACATCCTTTTTGGGAGGAGGCTTGTTATGAGCCTCTGAATGTGTCCTTGGCTTTGAATGGGATACAGAGTGAGTCCTACTTCGGGTACTACTGTATTCTTCATACTGTCTATCCAGAGCTTGAGTAACAGCACCGTCTATTATTGCTTTTAGCTCGGCACCCGTTAATGTAATCTGGGCGTTCTCATTCGGCTCCACAGGATGGCTATTGACTTCATTAGAGTTAGCCATTTGTATTGAACTGTTGCAGAAAACAAGGACAATAATTTATTTGGGAGTTTATTATGGAATTACCCCTTAGGGTAACTCGTTAACCATGGTAAACAGAGACCATATTTGGTTAACTTATTAATCGTATTAATTTAGGATTTTAATTAAAATTTATCCTAAACATAAACAATAACAATATATATTAGCACATAAGGCTTGGTCACATGGACAATTTAAATTATAAGCTATGACTTCAGAGAATCAAGACTTTTAAGGTTTGAACCTAGTTCATTACCTTTATTAGACAGGGAGTCAAAGCTACCACTGTCTTTTGGCTCATATGGAAATGAGCAGGGCCCGTAGGCATTATATTACCACGTATGGTAAAATGTGATCATCTTAATTGATGATGTACCCAGGATTTAGAGATCATTAAACTGGGTTAGGAATCTTCTAAAGAATTCCTTTATAATATGACGTATGTGATTTTAACGAATCACTTCTGCCAGGAGTGTTAACATGTTTTAAGATGTTAACAGGGAATTGAATCTTTTAAACAGGTCTTACCATTTTGGCCCGGTCTTATATTTGACACGTGGCTAGGTTTCACACTTTAAGATCCTTAATTACATAAATTTCATAGGCAGATTAATTTAAAAGGAATTATTTTAATTTATTTATTTCATTTATAATTTATATATGCACATAATGGCAAACATGAAATTTATAAAACAAACATTCCATTAATTATACGTAGGTTACATATTGCCCTAAACGGGTCTTTTCACACAAACAATTTCCCACGTAGGGGTCAAACAAGTACTTACCCGCGCAGGGGTTAAATTTAAAACATAAGTCCTCGCAGGGACTGATTACTTAAATAGATGTCCACGCAGGGACTAGGTACAAAGATAATTGTCCGCGCAGGGACTACATACACACATAAATGTCCACGCAGGGACTTAATTTTAAAGTAGACATACACACATAAAGGATTTACTGATCCTTCTTGCTCTTTCCCTTGATTAAGTTCGTCAAGGTCTTGAACATCCCCTGGTTACGCCTTCGGTCTTCCCGTGCCTCATGCCGCACCTCCCTAATACTTTGTAGGATCTCCTGATGCAGTGGTGGCGACATCTGCAGAGACGGCGGGGGTTGTTGGTAGTACGGGGGTTGTGTAGGCATCTGGTATCCCTGTGCTGGGTAGCCTACTCCCCAAGGACCTCCATACGGTCCCTCCTGGTTAAGGGCGTTGTAATTAGCTGCTACCAAATACGGGTCGGCTTCAGCGTATCCGAGGTTAGTGTGAGTCGGTGGCTCAAACGGGTTGTACATCGAAGGACCCGTGTATGCTGGTATCTGATTATCGAAACCCATTGGTGGCGGTTGCTGCGCGTAGGGGTTTGATGGTCCACCCATCTGTGGAACTTCTGGAAGCGGCTGATAATTTCTGCCACTTGATTGTAGAGGAGAGTTAAAGTGAAACTCTTCTCTTCGTGTGGACATCCGGGCTCCGGATCTCCTATGTCTTTGCGGCTGTGGAGGCGCCGGCTGAACTGGTGGCGGTGGAGGCGGTGGCGTAACTGCCTCAAACTGGTGATTCCCAGAGGAATCTTGATGATGCTGCTCATGCGGCGGAGAATAGTGAGAAGGTGTAAAATACCATTCGTGCCGAGTAAAGATAGCCTGGAAGCTATCTGGACCATTATAGGGTGGCCCGTGATAAATGGAACTATCCGAGACCTCGATTGGGTGGTTGGGAGTTCCTGATGCGGGCTCTTCGGGGTCGTCTTCCTCATCCATATCGTTTCCTCCCGAAAAATGGTCCTCCGGCCCCAATGGGTTAAAACCCACTGGTTCTTGTATATAATCCGCCGGGTTAAACTGGCCTTGAAAGATTGGAGTGGGGTCTCCAAAAGGGCGGTGCGACATAGATCGCTGTAACGGTATGTGCGAATGGTGGGGGTCTCTAGGCTCATTTTCTGAATGTGGCCCGTATGAGTCTTGAGCGGGAGTCGTAGAGCTGTTTGAAACCGACCGTCTTGCCGGTTGAAAGAGACCTCTCTGGTTCCGCCGAGTACCGTCACTCTCGGCAGGTATAGGAGCTCGTGTATTGGACGGCCCAGCTTCATGGTCGTTGGGGGCGGTGGTCGGCCCCTTTCCTCCTCGTCCTCGCATACGTAGAAATCTCGGAGGCATCTTTTGTTATTCCTGTCAATAAAACATAAGATAACAATAACAAAAATATAAAGTTTTAAAGGACAACAAAAACCGAATAAGGTGGAATTTGTCCTATGTTATAAGTCTAGACTCGAAAGTTTAAATATGTGCAATTGTGTAACTGAGATTAAACACAAAAGGCTAGTGTTTAATTCACTCAGAGTTGGCTCTGATACCAACCTGTCACACCCCGATTTCCACGTGTCACCGGTGGGCCCGGTGGGGGAGTATCGTGACGTGGTTGGCAACGTAATAGTCAAACAACACAATATAATAATGCACAGCGGAAGCAAATTTAAAATAAGATACAACCGAATTTATTTATTGTAAACAAAGTCACAATCATTCGGTGTTTATCCACAGTAGGATCGAAACAAAATAATATTTAATTGTTCAACAGACTTCGGCATCTAAAGCTTGCGAGACTTCTAATGATGCTTAGGAGAATCCCAGCCTATTTCGCCTAGTACCTGCATTTAATCTTTTTGGGAAAATACGTCAGTTTACACTGGTAAATACATTCAACTGACTCATTTTATAAAATGATTGAAAATGGGTTTGGATGCACATGGCATAAACATTTTATTTAACTTGGGAGAATTATTTAATATTATAATCTTGTGAACGATTTACATGTTACTTATGCGTTCAGTAGCCCGGAATGTATTCCGGGTTAAAGATCAATAGACACACCACTTATGTGAGTTATACACGGGAGTACGCCTACACCCCGTGCTCAGGTCGTGGCTATCTCGTAAGATAATGCCAGGGATATCCGGGACATGGTCATTAACCCCCCAAAGGCTGTAAAGTAAACACATCTGTTTAAAACGAGCCGATCAAATTATTCAATTAACCACTAAGCGTGGAAGATTTGATGCTCGATCAAGCGGTACGCTATGTACCGTAACCCAAGCCCGTATAGGGAAAATAAGTTAAAAGTATTTACCTTTGCAAGTATAAATCCTTAATCGTATAAATTGCAGATAGCTTTTACTGGGCTCCTAATCTGGAACGAAGGTTTAATATAACCTATTAGAATACTAACGGATCTTTAATTAAGCTTAAGCTTAGACCGGTCAGTTTTAAAGATACGGTTCGTACGCACGATTAGCGAAGACCGGATAGAATGTGATTTAGACCCGACAAGTTTGAGGACTTGTTTAATATGGGTTTACTATTCACATTCTGGATTTTGAGATAAAAATCATATCGTTTGACCCGTTTCGGCTAGTTTATGCAAACTAGTTACATAACCCGAACCGAACGCGTATAAAGCATAACGGGTAACCGAAAGGGTCGCGAACAGGTTTCCTAAGTTAATACGCTTTAAATATGTTGTGATATCATTATGATATCTTCCATAATGCCCATAACGAGTTTATTCCCTAATTATGCCCCGTAGGGGTATTTTGGTCATTTTAACGACCATAAAAGGGATTCATAGTACTTCTGAGATACGGGTCTGATTAAATCAGAAAAACATCTTAACTTAACAGGTTATGTCTAATGGTATTAAGTCTTACGTGGCAAAATGGTTTTAATACTAAACTACGCGTTTAATACGCGTATAAAGCCGTTTTAAGCGACGTACGGGTTAAAATACCAATCTGAGTTTTCTAATCAGCAAAACAGGTTCAAAATACTATATTTATTATTTTAAATCAGTGGCAATTGGATTGGTATCAATCGCATTCGTAAAACTCGTTTTATGGCTTAAAAGGGTATATTCGGTATTAACCGAATCAATGCGATAAGCCTAGCTTAAGACCAGCTTAAACATAATTAAAAATCTTCAAAAATCCTAAAATATTATTTAACATCAGCGGGTAAAAGTTTTGGTACCGAAAATCGGGTTTAGATAGGCTATGCGCTAATCGCGCCGTTTAATTAATAAAAAGCTTATTATTTACGCAAATGCGCATATCTCCTAATCTAGACCTCCGATTGACGTGAAAATTTACGTACATGCTTAATAATCAGTAACTAAGATTATTGTACTTCCACATTTTCAAAATACTCGTTGTATGGTCGTAAGGGCGTTATGGTCCAATTTAAGCGATTAACGGAAACGTGTGCATGCATCGGATAATCAATGAAACAAGTACAGAGACTTATACTAGCATGTAACCCAACCCTAATGATACTTTAAGGCATGTCTAATTCAAACTAAAACGGGTCAGAACCGAAGTCAACGCAAAAGTCAAAGTTTTGCGCCTTTCGGTTCCGAACCGGGTTTAAACAGAAATTTGTCGAGTCGGGCAAGCGTAAACAAGTTTTTATACTTATTACCAAGTTATATTAAGTTTAAAACAGGTTGCACGCCTCGCGGATTGCTAGTCGTGCATTAAATCGCATATTGAAATTCTGTTGACTTTTTCGGTCAACGTTTGACCCGACAAACGACCTAGTTAGGTCTGGATTTGGTACTTGCCCTTATGAGGGTTTAATACCCATATAATTACCTATCTAATGGTACTTTTAATTCGACACACGACTGAGCTATCGCTAATTAATCGCGAAGTCAAACCGTAGTTACGTCGGTTTGACTTTTAAGCTAATTACTAAGCTAGAATTAATTTAGAAGGGATTAGAGACTTACTAGATGGTTAATGAATGATGAGAAAGGCTCTTGATCAGTTTGCAAGCTCCCCAAATAATCAGAATGCTTGAAAATGATTTGTGAATGAATGTTGTGAATGAATGGGTCTTTATATACAAGAATCAAGCACCATAAGGTATTGACACAAGGGTCTATGATCAGCCATAAGTGATCAACACTTGTAAGTAGTGTTTAGGGATGTCTAGGGGCCATGCATGTGCAAGAAAAACCAGATTAGAGGGTCACATTCGCGCACAACAGGCTGCTGCCTGTTTTCTGTTGCTGGGGGTTACCTTACGGACCGTAAGGTCCCCAAGCTTACGGTCCGTAAGCCTGACATCAGACTTACAACTTGTTTGTTTGATGAAGTTTTGAAAGGGTAACAACTTGCACGACTTTGGGACTTTGTTTTGGCAACAAGGGACCTCCAATAAGTGTCTAATACTGTAACATACCCTACCATCATCCATTATTTCACTTGATTGCATACACAAGATCCGAAAACATCGGTTTATCATTCAATTCATTATTGGAGTCACATCATGCATTATCAATTCCATTCTTGTGCATGAATTCTATTATTGTGGGCATTTACCGGATGATATCAAATGTCAATAATAAGTATTTGGTCTTGGGATTTATATGAGGTCGTTCAGAGGTAAAATTAACATAACGCCATCTTTAAATCCTACCAAAATATTGTTATTAAGTCCGGGTTTACAACGCTTGTTGTCATACATGACACGTGTCGTTAATTTATTAAACACGAATTTCTGAGGTGTTACAAATAGGAAGATAACCCTCTGAGGTTATACCTTATGGTTATGTCTTTTGGTTAGTCAAATGACGAGTCAACTATATATACTTTTAAAATGTCAAAAATGCCCTTTTTGCACAAAAATTAGTTTTAAACATATATGATCATTGTTTTGACTTATAAACTGATCATACAACATAAGTTAACATGTTTAGACATATCAGACACTTCATAGGACTCATTCGACCATCCGAACCCGTAGTTACGCATACGACCCGTTAAAGTGGCGTAAACCACTTTAACAAGTCTTAACGGGTAATAACACTTTTAGACTCTTCCAAATCAGAAGTAAGGTTTAACAAACCATATTATACTAGATCCTTCACTCGTTTGGTTAATAGACCACATTCTATCCAATCTTCTGATTAAGCCTCAATACACACTAACCTTAATTTATCTGACATAATTAGGAAACACTTGAACATTTGAGTTTTTGCATACACAAGACATCTACGCAATCCTAGTGAGTACGTAGTTCCCCTTTTTACGTTATTCAAATGTTTTGGGGTGATTTATATGTACTAAATTATTTTCCATAATTTACAAGGCTTATTTACATATGGTTTATATACACAACATGCTTGCATTGTACGAAATTTGATGGTGCGTTGAACATGACAATGATACATTCATTAACTTTGATCACGTCGACCGGTAGTATGTTATGGTATCATAGGATTGACAACCGCATTCCCGCTTCCTTGGTTTATTTGGAAGTTTCCTCTGGGAATGACATAAACTGAGTGACAAAATTGATGAACCTTTATATATAAAGGTTTGTCCGACAGTCACAAGGCTTGAATGTATTTGCCAACAAACCACACTTGTTTTATACAAAAAGGAAATTGTTTTATACAAGACAAAACATTTTGGTTTAAACAAGACATTTTGTTTACCAAAGACAATTGGTTTATACAAGACAAGTCAATTGGTTGGTTTATACAAGACACGACATGTGATTGGTTATTACAAAGGCATTTGATTATAAAAACATGTCATTTGGTTGGTTTATACAATACAAGACATTTGGTTGGTTATTACAAATGCACAAATGGTTTTAAGTTGACCATTCATTATTATCTTTAAGTCGAATGATTTCTCATACGGTTTTATAAAAGATGCACTTTTTGTCAAAGATTCATGGCTACTCTTGAAGTTGCTTAAACATTTTTCAACACTCAAAGCCATGAGTCTTGACCACAAAACCTATGTTACTCACCAACATTCAATGTTGACCTTATTTCACATATGTTTCAGGTACTAATACACGATCTAGTATGCTACACTTAGGATCTGGACTCGGGCCTTAGTTACTTAAAATAAAGAACAAGTTATTTGTAGTTGTTGTGTTTTGTTTTTAACTTCTCAAAGATAATGTAATTTAAACTAATTCAATAAAATAAAACTTTATGTATCATGTGTTGTGAAATAATTTGTAACGTGACCCCCTGACGTTTCTATCGTGGGTTGTCTTCATACGCGGTCGGGGTGTTACAGATTGGTATCAGAGCCATGGTTATAGGGAATTAGGTTATTAGAAATGCTTTTGACCTAGACTATAACCTTCCTAGGACCCAACGTGAGGTAACTCACGTCTAGATTCGTAATACAAAACCGTCACCTATCCTTAGGTGATTACCAAAAGAATACAAAGCATAATTCATTCTTAAAAGTCAAATTTTTCCTTGACTTTTTACAAGAAATCATCATCTATCCTTAGATGATTTGTTTTTAGGCTTTAAGCCTTCAAATTTTTCAAAATCTCGTCAAAGTTTGGGTTTTAATAATGTGAACACATGCAATTTAGAAGGGTGGATGCATGTACCTTGAGTTTCCTGTCTAAGGCTATAGTGTCCGTACAAATCCACTTAATCGGACTAGTCACTCTTACCTGGGAACTCTTGGGGTGAGTGTCCACTTACAGGCTAAAGCATGTCTTTGCGATACATTATAAAGACCCATTTACTTTGATTAGTCATTGTGTCGTTTGTTCGTTTTAAGTAACGAATAAATGATCACAATCCTTATGTTTCATCGATAATTTTAACGTTTCTTTTTTACTATCCTGTATCAATCTCACTCGTTTTTCCCTCATGATTCCTTTCTCTTTTAGAATGCCTCCTCGTCGTAACACTACCCAAGACGCCAAAATGGCGGCCATGATCGCTCAGTAAATGGCTGTGATACTTCCAAACCTTATAACCCAACTCAATCAAGCCAATAATTACAACAACAATGTACCCCCCCACCGTCTAACTTCAAACAGTTCAATTTGGCTAAACCGCTCAAGTTCTATGGGTCTGAGGGAGCTACTGGGCTCCTACAATGGTTTGAAAGCATCGAGAGCACTTTTCGCCATTGTCAGTGTTCCAATGAGCACAAGGTGGAGTTTGCTTCAAGTGTATTCCGAAAGAGAGCGCTCATGTGGTGGAATGGGATCATGAGAGATTGAGGTGCAGATGTAGCCATGGCACAAACGTGGGAGGAACTTAGAGCTCTTATGATGAAAGAGTTTTGCCCACACAATGAATTGAGGGCACTTGAAAACGAATTCCACGATCTTAAGGAAGATAGTGGTGAACATCGTGCGTATACCAATCAATATGAGTTAAGCTTACTATGTCCCACCATGGTCACACATTTGGATAAGGCAATTGAGAAATACATTGACAGTTTACCTGATCCGGTTCAAGACAGAGTCAATGGTAATAAGCCAGCTACCGTTAGGGAGGCTATCGAACTAGCCGCTACCCTAACTGACTCTCAAGTCAAGAAAGGGAAACTTTTTCGAAAAGGTGATAAGAAACAATCTCCAAGACTACTCAAGGTAAACCGAAGGAAACCAAAGCCGGACCCTCTAAGAAATCAAGAAGTGTAAGGCTTCAAAGAATTTTCTTGTTATTACCCCAATCAACCAAGTTGCTCCCAACCAACCAACACAACCTCCTGCAAAGAAAACGTATGCTGGCACTGCACCTTTATGCAATCGATGCAACTGTCATCACCAACATCATTTACCATGTCGCCATTGTACCCTTTGTGGACGATTTTGTCATTTGGCCAACGTGTATCGTTCTGCTCCTACCCCAAATCAAGTTATTCCAAACCCTGTCCAACCACAAGCAAATACTGCGCGACCTCATTACCCACCTGGATCTTGTTACAATTGTGGTGATCTTACTAACTAGCTTAACAATTGCCTGAAGCTTGTTAATGCAAATCTTGCCCGTAGTACGTTCCTTGTTAACAATCATCCTACTTCTATTCTTTTTTATTCGGATGCCGATAGAAGTTTTGTCTCCTTAGATTTTGAGCCTTATCTTTCAACACCATAAACTAAGCTAGGAAAACCTTTAACGGTAGAAATAGCTATTGGTGAACCCCTTGTACTCGATTCTATCATTCGTAGTTGCCATTAAACCTCAATAACCATATTTTTCCCATTAACCTCATGCCAATGCACCTGGGAAGTTTTGATGTCATAGTAGGCATGGACTGGTTAACCAAACATCATGCTGAAGTGATCTATTTTGATAAGATTGTTCCTGTGCCTCTTTCGTCTGGTGAAAACTTAGAAGTTCGTGGAGAGAAACCTACTAGTAGCCTCAAACTTATGACTTATACCCAAGCCAAGAAATACCTACGAAAGAAATATGTAGCCTTTTTGGCATATATCATAGAGGAGAAAGGCAAGAGTAAGAGTATTCAAGACATCCCCATTATTCAAGATTTTCCCGAGGTGTTTCAAGAAGAACTACCTGGCTTACCCTCGGTACGCCAAGTAGAATTTCGCATAGACCTTGTACCTGGTGCCAACCCAATGGCCAAATCCCCTTACCTTCTTGCAGCATCTGAGATGCAAGAATTTTCAAAACAACTCCAAGAACTTTCGGACAAAGGATTTATCCGTCCAAGTTTCTCGCCCTGGGGTGCTCCTGTGCTGTTTGTGAAAAAGTAGAATGGATCTTGTCACACCCCGACCACGAAAAACAAAAAATCGTGGCGGAAACGTCGGGGAGTGTTGTAACAGAATCATTGTTTCATAACACATGGATTGAAGTTCTGTTTTATTAAATTAAATGTATTACATTACATTGAAATTAGAAACAAAACATGAACAAATAGACTTTCACTGTTATTAAGTCACTAAGGCCTCGTCCGTTCCTATGTGAGCATGCATCAATATCATCATCAAATATCACCAACTATGGTACCTGAAACACATGTGAAAATACGTCAGCATAAAATGCCGGCGAGTACATATGATTTTATGAGAGTGTCAGATTCATGGCTCGTTTATGTTTTGAAAATATAACTTAAACACCTTTGTAAATTGATAATTAGAAAACCAAGTTTTGTAAAATGTTTGTAATGTAAATTGAAATAACTAAGTCAAAACAGATTTGTTTTATAAAACCTCGATACCATGAATCTTAACTCCAAAACATTTGTTTATATAAACCCAAATTGTAAATCGTTTTTGAAATAAAACTCGAATGTTTTATATTGTTAGAAAAACCTTGTAATATAACTTTGTTTTGATAAACTTGCCCAAGTGATATAGATAACGCAACGATATATAATGTATTAAAAGCACTTATATATATATAGGAAGTACCAGCGGCGTATCCACCATGCTTTTAATACATTACACCCACCCCGTTACCTAATCACTTCTCTAACCCAACGGTTCAAACAGTTACAAACGGTTCATATAAATCAGACAGTTACTAACGGTTCACATAAATCAAACAGTTCCAACGGTTCAAAATGTAAAACAATGTGTCCATATGCTGAGTGAACATATGCTACAAAATATAATATACAAAAATAAATGTGCTAGCATGTTAAGTGAACATACATAGCAACACATAATGAAATCATGTACTATATATGTACTAATGAACATAACAAGCATATGATATAAAATCATGAAAAAGACGAAAGTAACAAGTAGACACATGTGTATCACCCCAAAACAGTTTGAAAAACAGTAAAAGAGGGGACTATGTACTCACTTGAGGATGCTTAGAAGTCTTGACTAATAACCAAGCAAAGCTAGAGGGATCACGGAAATCAAACGGCACCTAATATAGGTAACTACGTTAATAAACTGACCTAAATCGGAGGATCAGATAAAATGAGGTTTCGTAAACCAAATGAGTGTAGGGACTCATGTAATATGGTTTAACGAAGTCTACATTCTAAAACGAAACCTAACATAAGTGCTTACGACCCATTACGACTCGTTAAGGTAGCTTACGCCACTTTAAC